>VZTU01030076.1:0-65644 GCA_013400835.1 Zapornia atra | reverse complement strand
TTCTCATTACCCGACTCTGTTTTTACTGTGTGTGTAGTGCAGTGTTATTAAAGAGTTTTCTTTCCTTTATGCGGTGCTGAGTTTGTTTTGCCCACTAATTGTAGAATGATCTCTCCCTGTCCGTATCTCGACTCCTAAGCCTCTCAATATATATTTTCTCCCTTGTCCATATGAAAAAGGGAGTGATAGAGAGACTTTGGTAGGCATCAGGCCTCCAGCTAGGGCCAAGTCACTGCAATGTCTAAGGCCAGAGTGGGTCCCTTAGTCTTCTACTTTCAACCTAATGCCATGTCTCAAAGTTGCAGAGCTCCAAATCCATCCCTACAGCTTTGGAACAATGGAATAAGTGAAACTACTGACTCAGAAACTCTGGAAATGAGAGTTAGGCAAAGAAGGTTCCAGAGATACCAAATTTTCAAGCAATGACATGGCACAAAAGGCAGAAGGCACTCAGATAACAGGCAGGGAGCAGGCTGGAAGGCCCTGGAGATAACTGCACAGTCTACAAGGAGAGCAAAGGGCATGCAAGCAACACAGAAACATGGAAAGTACCATAACTATTGGAATCAATGCAAAGGGGTCCCCTGGGAAAGCATGTTTTCATGCAAAGAGCCAGATAAGAAGTGAGGCGTTTCACTATTCATTCAGAGGACAAAACACAGTCCTGGCAGTCTGCACAGCTGATAGGCAAAATAGAGACCAAGGTCAATCACTGTGCAATTTGTATCAAAATAAGTATGGTGCAGAACATCAGATATAGGGTTCAGTCTCAAGGCTAGTATAACTGGATATTGAACCTTGGAATATGGGAAATGAAAATGATCTGCGTCAAATATGGTAAGATTGGTAGCAAATATGATACCAACATCTGTTTTGAAACTTCTGGATTTTACAAAGGTAAATCAAATTATGTATTTGTATACTGATGAGAAGGCCAATGTAAGAATACCTAGCAGTTAGTGGGCATAAATGTCTGCAAGATGGGCAGTTTGTGTCCTTAACAGCATTCACTGCTGTTACTAGCTTGATGAAGAGAGAAATCTTTCTGGCTCCAAACAACTCCAAAAATTTATGAGGATCATTATAAGGCCTATGAATATAAGGCATTTGAAAGTAAGAACTGGAAAAACACTAACAAAGCAGTAAGAGACAGATGAATGCTTCTGAAAATGAAGAATGTTGGCTATACTCACAGAGAAAGATGCATGGAAAATTATTTCATAATCAGCCAACAAATTTCTCCCCAATAGTTCTCAAGTAAACAAATTTTCAATTGGATAAGAAGAAATGCCATCACATAGATGAAGAACTGGTTAAAAGAGAGGCAATGTGGTCAAAATGAGCAGTCAATTTTCACATCAGGGGATGATTCTTAATGAAAACCTACCGGGATCTCTGCTGTGGCCTGTGTTGTTCATTATCTTCTTAAATGACTTTGGGAAGAGGATGAATAAGCAAGTGAAAGCGTTTGCTGGTGGTAGGCTTTCAGGCCAGTTAAGATGAAAGCTGACTCTCAAAAACTGCAGAAGACCTTGTAGAATGGCAATAAGAATGGGCAGGTAAAATTCAGTAAAGGTACACTTGAAAAGGATCTAGAAGACTTTAAACAAACCCAGCTTTATGTGCAAAGTGATGGACTCTGACTTTATTATGTCTTATAAAGATCTCATTATGATAGTGGATATTATTAAAAAATTGTTTCCCCACACAGTCTTGGTATAAACTAGGTGCCAATAACTGTTAGCAAAGGAGCAGAGAAGAAAACAAAACCACTATGAAAGTCCTTCGGCATAATTCGCTATTGTAATTTGTGTTGCTGTAAGGTACTGGAATTATGCCTTACCAATTGCCAACAGAACCGCCCCCCCCCCCTTCTCCTCTCACCTAACCAAACTTCATTCCTAACACTCCGTCATCCACCCTGGGGCATTCCCACAGGCCAGGTGGAAGCTGGTAGGGAGAGAAAAGGATCGGTATAGGTACAAAAAGGGAGCTTTCGGCCATGGAAAAGATACACACGCTTNTATAGCCTCCCCCCACCCCTCTTCCTCTTTCCACTCTCTCTCTCTCTTTCTATCACTATCTCCTTTTCACCCCCCTTTTCCTTTCTCCCCCCCTTTTCCCTGCACGTTTTTGTTCCAAATAAAGCAACCTTCGCCTGGACTCCATTTCGAGTCTTAATTCTGTTCTCCGAGAATTGAATTGGGAACACGTCACGATAAAACACCTGGTAATTGGACGTCACTCAGGGGTTAAGCCCAGCCGCCCCCAGCCACCCAGAGCCATCTGAGGTTCGGTTGGAACGCAAGGGGGTTTAACCTCTGCCAAACTAAGTCTTGTCCAGGTTCAGGATCGTGACAGTTGCTCAACTCAAAACGTGAGCAGGGAAAGATGCCGAGAATAACAACACAGATGATCAAAGGGTGACTGTGCTTCTCTATAAGAAACTGTTGAATATTCAGCTTGGAGAAGCAATGACTGAGGAGGATATGACAGGTATCTTTAAGATCTTCAGTAGCAGGGAGGATGTGGCTGCACAGCTGCTCTATTTCCAGCTGAAGAGCTGAAAGGCTTGGGACAAATTCATCAAGGAGAGCTTTGCACTGAGGCTGAGCTGTGGAACTTCCCTGGCAGCTTCTGATTTATTTCCAGACTTACTCCATGCAGACTATGTCTGCATTTGCTCCTACCTTCGCCTCAGTGCCTTGGCCAAAGATCCCTTATGCATGTCCTGGGTACTCCAGCTGGCCTAGCCAGCACAGGGAATCAGAACAGAAATATTCTAATACATTCCAAGGACAAGCTCAGCCTCCTGGTGCAGATGGTATCCACTCTTTTAATTGCATTAAGCACTTCTCAAGATTTGGACACGAAAGCTAAGTGACCTGCATGCATAGACATGAACAATCAAGACAATCCCAAAGGCACCAAGAAAAACTCATACGTCAAAGCAAGCGCCGAAGTACTGCTCATATTCATTATTCTATTTTCATAACAAACACAGGAAACACTGTTTTCTCTTTTCCTAGAGCACCCCAAGTGCTATTGTAGGGTTTGGCCTCAAACACATCTGTCTCACAGCTTGGGGAATGAAATCATCCATTGTTTCCGTAGCAACAGAAAGCACTAGGAAACTCAAGGAATTCGGATGGTGATGCCTTCTGAGGGCTTAGCACTTAGCTTCAGAATGAGCACCTCAAATAATATCCCTGTGACAGAAAGATATCAAATTCAGAGTTACCCCTTGTATCAACAAACAGCAAGGTACCCAGATCACTGGTTCCAAATTATTTTGGTGGTTTAGGTACAGCTCTGATAACTATAATCTGTACACATTAGATCAGTATTTGTTTTTTCTTATTAAAACAAACAAACAACCAAAAAAACCCAAACCCATGATAAAATAATGGAAAAAAAAATCAATTTAGGTACAAGTTGACATCCAAAAACCACAATAGTTGGATCATGCTTGATTTCACTAAGAGTCAGAGGTTTGCACATGTTAACCTGGAGGAATCATTAAGGAAATTAGATATTTTTTAAAATGTCTGGAGAATTTATGTGCTTACATAAACACAGTACATGCTGTCCCCTAAATTGCTACTTGCTGTTATTAAATACTCACAGTTTTGTACTTACTGGTCAAAAATTTTCATTGCCTACCTAGGCAACAGGAATCTTTGGAAATTAAGACTATTCTTCTTGTCCTAGTACCATTAGGAAAGTCATATGCCACAAATATCTATCCCATTTCTAATTTGTACCACAAGGCTATATTTGAGCACTATAGATCAGATGTAAAGACAAATGTACTGATCAAGATGGAGGCCATATGTGTTTTCTATAAGCAATTGTATAAACGTAATGAGGACATATCCACACAGAAAGGATTTGGCTCAAGAAATCAGGAACATTGTACTGGAAAGGACCTCAGTTTCTGCAGCTAGAGGTAGCTACATCATATAATTATTTAGAGGAATTTAACAAGCTGACACAACCAGAGGTGAGTTCAGCTGTTCCTCTCACAGACATTGAGAGCCATATGAGTGCATAGTCACAGCTACTGCAACAGAAGGACACAGAACTGCCAGGTCCATGAGGATGTCACAGATACACCAGAACATCTTTACTGGGATCTTCTACCTATGCTTAATCCTCTGTTTTATGCACTTGAACAAAGGTGCCAGCCTTCAAGAGACTCCAGAAGAACCCCATAAACTCCCAGTTAGATTTAGTGGAGCTTTTCCTGATTTTCAGCTGTGAACAGAGTTAATTTTCACAAGAAGCTTCGAGGAATCATGGCCAGCACAGCTGACCCAGATTAGCCAAAGGGGTATTCCATAACATATGTTGTCATGCTCAGTATGTAAAAGGGGTTGGCCAGGGAGTAGTTGCTGCTTGGGAATGGGTTGAGTGACCAGTCATTCAGTGAGCAAAATGCATTTTGCATCACCCACTTTGTATGTTCTAAGTGCTGTTGTAGTTATTTTCCTCTGCCTTTGTCCCAGTAAACTGCCCTTATCCCAATCCAGGAGTTTTACCTTTCTGTTCCCAATCTTCTACCACCAGGGTGGAGTCGGGGATAAGATAACTGTGTGGTGCTTCGCTGCCACCAGCTGGGGCTAAACCATGACAGAGCCATGCACACTGCAGGAAGAAAAGCACCCATGGGTCTGTAAGGCTGTAGGAAAGGCAGCCCTCCTCCCATTTCCCACCACTACCTAGGGGACTAGGAAGGGTAAGAGGCAGGGTAGCTGCATGGCTTACTGTACTCAGGAACTGCAGAGCTGTTTGGAAGTCTAATCCGTGATTAACATTTAATGAGCATGAGCAAATGGTGAAAGTTCAATCAAATTTGGACATATATTTATGGGAAAGTGAAAAGCTCACACCTTACAAAAAGAGGTACCCCTTAGCAGATTTGATCCCTGTGTCCCAGAACGTAAAGGTGCCAGAGCTTTTCAAACAAAAGCAATCAACTGCTACTTGCACAAAATCTTCTTTTTTTAAATTCCAGTGTTGTTGTCAAAGACACACTGACTTAAGCTGTCCAAAAGCACTCAATTCAAGGTTGTGCTATACAGGGATGAAAGCCAAGGTCTGGGCAGCTTGGCTAAGTGATGCTGTTTCATCGCTTCATCTAATACTGCAACCTCTTATGCAATAATATTCAGCAATTTTATATTCCAGCCCTTACTAAAGTTGCAGGTATCCCTATTTATGCAGCACTACATTGATGTTCTCAATGCTTTATGATGCTCAGGAGGTTGCACTGCTGCTAACCAAGCCTCAAACCTCTGGTCTGTCCCCTTCAAGCTGGTCCCGGCAATGAGATTGCTGTGCACAATGGCATTTTCCTACTGGCACAAAACACTTTCAGCAGCAGTCGGGATGTGAAGCTTTAAAACCAGCTGTTTGTTTGGAAAACCCAGTAAATGAAAGGCACAACCATCCTTTCAGGTGCTAGGCATTCAATTCATGGAAGATGAAAAGCTATGTAATCCACCAAGTACTGCTTTGAAGATACTTGTTGCATCCCCACTTTTTCTTAACACATCACCTTGTCACAAAGTCAGGCTCTTTCATCATTTTGAAGGTTCTGGATTCATGTTTCAGAGGTACCAAACTGATGGTGCTATTTACATCAGACAATGACAGAATATTTGGAAGTGACAGCACATTTGATGGAATATATAAACTGGCATCTTTCCCCAGAATATCCAAGGAATACCCAAAGTGCCCATTTAGTTTGGGCCAGTATAATAGTCCCACTGAAGTTAATGGCATTCTGTTTGCAGTGGCTGTGCTTTTTAGGCACTAATTCAGCAGAGCTCTTAAATACTTGCTGATCTATCTCATTCCTTGATCTGAAGCCAAAGATAATTTTGTATAGAAAAATATACTTGAAGGTGAATGTATAAAATTCCAGCTAATATTGTTGCTCAGCTTACAGGTGGAATCAGCTTTGAGTTATTCTGCCTCAAAATAGTGCCCTCACACACAACCAGGTCACTGGGCTCATTCATAGGTTCATGAAAGGCAGGTCCTGCTTGACTAACCCAATCTCCTTCTGTGACAAAATGACCCACTCAGTGGATGAGGGAAAGTCTGTGGATGTTGTCTGTGTAGACTTTAGTAAAGTCTTTGACACCATTTCCCACAGAATTCTCCAGGGAAAATTGGCTGCTCATGGCTTGGACAGATGGATACTTTGTTGGGTTAAAAGCTGGCTGGATGGCCAGGCCCAAAGAATTGTGGTGAATGAGTTAAATCCAGTTGGTGGATGGTCACAAGTGGTGTTCCCCAGGGCTCAGTACCAGGGCCAGTCCTCTTTAATATCTTTATCAGTGATCTGGATGAGGAGACGGAATGCACCCTCAGTAAGTTTGCAGACAACACCAAATTGGGCAGGAGCATTGATCCACTGGAGAGTGAGCAGGCTCTACAGAGGGACCTGGACAGGCTGGATCAATGAACCAAGGTTAACTGTATGAGGTTCAACATGCCAGGTCCTGCACTTGGGTCACAGCAACCCCATGCAAAGCTACAGATTTGGGGAAGAGTGGCTGGAAAGCTGCCTGACAGAAAAGGACCTGGGAGTATTGTCAGCCAACTGACTATGAGCCAGCAGCGTGCCTAGTTGGCCAAGAAGGCTAACAACATCCTGGCTTGTATCAGATACAGTGTGGCCAGCAGGACTGGGGAAGCAGTTGTGCCCCGACACTGGTGAGGCTGCACCTCGAGTATTATGTTGAGCTTTGGCCGCCTCGCTACAAGACAGACTGAGGTGCTGAGGTTTAGGTTAGATATTAGGAAAAACTTCCTCCCCAAAAGAGTTGTCAACCATTGGAACAGGCTTCCCAAAGAAGTTAAGTCACTGCCCCTGGAGGTATTTAAAACGTGTAGATGTGGTGCTCAGGGGCATGGTTTAGTGGTGGACTTGGCAGTACTAGGCTAATGGTTGGACTTGATGATCTAGAAGTCTTTTTCCATCCAAAATTATTCTATGAAAATTTGCCCTGCCTTAAGAAAAGCACAGAACAGAGTGCTTCAGTGAATAGGAATACATTATTGAATTGACACCTTAAGATTTGATTCCTGACTTTGCAGCAGGAAAATCAAGAAACACTCTGTTAATATAAGCAGATATGTTGTCTTATTAGTGATGTTGGATTCAGAACATTAAGCAAATAGAGCTGGATACAGACATCAGTCAGGGTACTTCAGAAAGGATGTATCAATTTATTAGAGGACTGGGAAAAGGTCCCATTATTTAATTAAGTGAAAAAGCAATTATAGGAATAATAGGCCATGTGTGCCTGTACAATGTAGTAGGGTATTATCTTGGGTAAATTTTGAGTGTCGTACATACAACAGTGCAGACATACACTGAGCTGACAATTTTCAACTCCAAGTCCTAGAATTCTGGTATTTTACAAATTAGGAAAGGAATGAAATAAAACATAAATCATTTATGGAGTTAAAATGCTACCCATTAAATTGCTATTAATTAAACTCATTTAAATTCAGTGGAATTGTGTTGCTTCACATAAGTGCCAGAGTGACTCACATAAAAATATGTCAGTAGTTTCTTTTCAAGGACATCAATACAATGATGTTTTTTCCCCCACTCATTGAAAAAAAAATAATAATAATTTCAAAGTATTTATGATCCAGGCATTTCAAGCAATGACCCCTAGAAGAGCTGCAGGGTATATAGTGATAGGAGGTATTATACTTCCCTGCCTGTGGAGCAGTACTCTATTGAAGCCAGGCACGTGCCACAGCAGCTAACACAAAAGACAGCTGTCTCATAAAAGCTACCAGGAGTCTGCTGAAGATTACAAACATAGCAAAATAAAAAGTTCCCAATGGCATTGCACAGATTGTCTGCTACCCAGAGGTCTGGGCACTTTTACTGAGTCAGATTACTAACATTAACCCAGGTTTATTTCTAAGGCTACGAGTTAAAGACAGTTGGCTCTGCAACTCTGGATTCTTCCTGTTTCCTACCAAAAAAAAAAAAAAAAAAAGGCAGCACTATGGCACCAGTTTCATTTAGCACAGAAACATTTGCAAACTGACACATTTTGAAATGCACCTTCTGTATAGGCTGATATTTGAAAGTAAATTCATGCTATTAAGCTCAAGCAACATTTGCACTCAGCCAGCCAAGGCTTCAGCTAGTTATGTATCTTGTTACAAGTTTGACATTGAACTCAAGCCTACAGTTCACCTTTAGAGCAGTTTGAGAGAAGAGACAGCTTAATAGTTCATGGCAAATTATTATGGGGGAAAAAAAAGAACATTATTTGAAAAAAAAAAACCAACCCTAAAACCTCCAACCCTGAGTTTTGGAAAAAACAGTGTGCCAAGCAACTCCCACCAAGGTGCACCTGAGTACACAGGAGAAGCTTCAGGACCAGACCCTGTGCCAGGCTTTTACTTACACATTTGCATTTCTTTCCCTGTGTGTGATTAGGGCATGACAAAGATGTGCAGTGTCCTTGTGGCTTGAAGCAATGGCATGCCTCACATTCTGTCTTAGTTCTGAGATCAGTGTAGAAACTCTGACAAATAAATCTCTTATGTGGTGTGATTTATTCCATTTTTTCCCCAGAGCATCCGTGTGCTTTGAGTCAGACACATCCCCTCTCACACACCATTACTCCTCTTGGATGCCGTCTCTTTCCAATCTTTGCCTACCCAAAGATTTCTTTTCAGCAGCTCTCTCAAAGCACACTTGGAGCTTAGATTTTAAAATCATCTTCAGTCCTTCTCTAGAAAATGAGTAACAACCAAACCTGGTCTGGGCCAGGAAAAGCCGCCTGGCCCAGCTTAGTCTGCAGCATGCCCTTCCCAGACCCTAAAGCTGCTCCTACGCACACCTGAGCATGTCTGTTCTGGTTCAACAAATCATGCCAGAGCCCCAGCAAAGCTCTGACTGTACTGATAAAATTTTGCATGCTTGCTAGCACACTTTTGGCTTGTGCTAATTCTCAAACACAGCTCAGGCACAGCTCAGAAACCAGCATGGGCTGGAGGTCCTCCACCAGGCAGCTCGGATGAGGCCACCCTGTGTGCACTGGTGGCTAAGAGAGCTTAGCAGCATGGACATGCCCACAGTCCTTACCTGGGGACAGAGGACAGACCTTAACATTTTGGTTTATTGGTGCAGACACGGTGTAAGTTTATTGTAGGAATCTCGGTGCCATAAAACACCTTCAAAATCTGCACAGCCTTGGACGTAGGTATGTTCAAGAACATCACCAAAGCCAACCTGCTTGGAGGTCTCAAAACACACAAGTCTTTTAGCATCCTCCAGTGTCCCAGACTGTCAAGCATAGCCCCTCAAGTCAGGAGGGCCCAGCACACCCCTCTCACTCACCCACCACTTCACAGTGCCCCCTCTCCCCCCACAGCAGGCACGGCTCTTCATGCCTTTCATGATGTTAGCTGCATTGATGACGCCACTTCCCCCGAAACACAGGTGCAGTGGGGTGCCCACCTGCCTCTCCAGCCATGGTGTGTCTTGTGCAAGGAACAGAACAGGGTGAGGAGATCTGATTGCAAATACCAGCAGAGAAGCTTCTCCAAAAGTTTGTGCTAAAACAGGGCATCCACTGGACACCTGGGGCTCTCACAGGGGTCGATAACGTGCTCACGCACCAGCCATGATACTTGGTGGGAGTGGGAAGAAGCAGAATATTGCAGATGCCATGTGATGTACATTACCTGTCAAAGCTGGAGACAATAAGATGGAGGATGTGACCACCTCAGAAGCACTCTTGAGCCTATTAGTCTAACCAAAACTTCTGTGCTAGCTCTTCAACGCTTGTTTTTCTTTCCTCTCTCCTATTCTATTTACTAGCTTGGCGAGGTGGAAGCTTTGTTTTGTCCTGGGAAAACAGAAATGTGAGCAGTGCCTGTAAACAAAAGTGTTTTTAAGCAATTGCAATCTCTGTCAGCTCCTGAATTACAAACAGCAGTAAGAAAAAGTAGCAATATCCCTGCATCTCCAGATGACTGTTTATTCCACATCCTTTGTATCAACGTATCACTGACACCATGAAAAACTGCTGAACCAAAGTAGGGAATTGCCCTGAGGAAGTTTAAGACCTATCTAGTTATTGATAAATGTATCTGCTTTTTAAAAAAAGCATAGAGATTAATCAATGTCAACAATACTTTGCCTTCAACCAGTGTGTTCATAAGCATTCCGAGTATGAGCAAAACACTGACTGAAGATTTGACATACAAGAATAATGCTGTTTCAATGACAGCATGCAGCTCTACAGCGATCCAGCACCATACAGACCACTGAGCCTTCTTCCTGAGTCACTCCCCATGTTTTCTTCCTCAGGCAGTAGGTTGCAATCTGACAGTGAAAGGATCACATTAACTTTCAAATGGTCTGTATCCCAGATCTCGCTCCGTGGCTGAGACTATCTGGTAGGCAGGGAAGTTTGCTTTAATAAATTCATATTTGCAGTCACAGCAAATTGTACAACACTACATTTTTTTGACAAATATATTGAGGGTCTCAGCTTTAGGATTAACTTTGTTTATAAACCAAAAAGGCAACCAAGTTTCTGGTTCTGGGTGACCTCCCTAACTCTGTAAATCAATGGCATCTCTTCCCACATAAAACCCAAAAAAGCACGTAACTCACCCTTCTCTTCCCACAACATGGATTCTTGAGGACGTAACATAATGCCAGGAGAGTGCTTATTGCCTTGACCATGTTGCTGCTCTCCACACCTGTTTGATACCTCCAAAGTGTTATCATTGTGTTTGATATGCCAATCGGTACATTCTTAAGCAGTTATTAATTGATTTAATTTCAAATCAAACCCAGTGCATTATCAAGCTTAATTTTCTTATTGAGTTGAATTTACTTGGTGATGTTCTCCACAGAACTGTAGCGACTGGATTCAATAGGATCCCTTGAAGATGTGCAGAGCAGTATGGGATCACAGAATCATAGAATGTGTAAGGTTGGAAGGGACCTTTACACGTCATCTAGTCCAACCCCTCTGCAGTAAGCAGGGACATTTTCAATAGACCAGGTTGCTCAGAGCCCCATCAAGCCTGACCTTGAATGTCTCCAAGGATGGGGCCTCAACTTCATCTCTGAGCAACCTGTTCCAGTGATCTACCACCCTCATATTGAAGAATTTTTTCCTAACACCCAACCTAAATCTCCCCTTTTTGAGTTTAAAATCATCACCCCTCATCCTATTGCTACATGCCCTCATGAACAGTTCTTCCCCAGCTTTCTTATAGGCACCTTTCAGGTATTAGAAGGCTGCTATAAGGTCCCCCTGGAGTCTTCTCCAAGCTGAACAAGCTCAACTCTCTCAATTTGTCTTTATAGGAGAGGTGCTCCAGACCTTTGATCATTTTTGTGGCCCTCCTCTGGACATGTAGCAACAAGTCCACGTCCTTCTTGTGCTGAGGGCTCCAAAGCTGGACACAGTACTCTAGGTGAGGTCTCACCAGAGCACAGTAGAGGGACAGAATCCCCTCTCTCAATCTGCTGGCCACACTTCTGATGCAGCCCAGGATGCGGTTGGCCTTCTGGGCTGCAGATGCACATTGGTGACTCATGTCCAGGCATTCATTTCTGCAGGAATTAATCCTAACCATATTTTTAAGGAATTGTGGTACTTAGAAGCCTCCAGATATTTCTATATAGCAGTGCTCATGGAGAAAGCTCATCATACACATAAGCATTGCCAAGTCTGGGCTCTGTATGTGAAGCACTAATGGTTTCAGTTATGAACTGATCAATAGGCAGATTCCTACTGCCCTCAGAAGGTGTTGGGTAATGTGACAGGAATTCAAATACAGGGAGAAAAATCTAGCTTTTTTTAAGAGTGTAAGCTGGTTGGTTTGGAAGACCAGGAAAAAAACAAACAAACCATGATTTCCAAAATTAAGAACTCTATCCCATCAGCATTACAGAAGTCCTATCTCCTTCTGCAGCATCAAGTATTCACCATTATCAAAGCCAGATCAGCCATCCAATCTAATACACAGATTGGTAGTTTGATTTTAATATGACAGTTCCTGTAAACAGGTTACTCCTGGTATAAAGCATTTAATTAAAGGCCAAAGAACTCAAAGTCACCAATTATCTCTGTAATTCATGCTGCTCTGCTTGGGTTTTTGAAGCCAGCATCGTTCCAAAGTGCCAGTTTCACGGTCAGCGTGGTCAGTTCCTATTTTAGTGATGTAAAACTTTCCTTCATCTCTGACAATTTCTGACTGCAGGATCACTTGGTCCTATAAGGGTCCAAACATACTCTTAAAGCAGAGACTTGAAAACATAAAAAAGCCCAAATAATCCTGCCTGTGTCTGAACTGTCCGCTACACAGAGGTCCCTCAGGTTAAAGAAAGCTTGACTTGATCCTCCATATATCAGCCAGAAGAAGCAGAGTGACCAAAAGGAGCCCTAACAGCCCTGGAGAGGACAGATGTCCAGATTAGTGTAGCTGTTGTAAATTAAACAAATTTCTCTTAATCTAAATTGAACTGGAGACCTCTGACACAGCCCAAAATTTAAAGATTATCTTAAGATACCATGTCGCTTCTTCACCTCCACCACATTCCCTGCCTGGTGTGCTTGTCTGCTCTTTTTGGAGCCACCTCACAGAAACCCATGATGTCATAGCAGTCCTGTCCAACAGAGGGTTCCAGATCCTAACACTCTTGAGTTTAAAGATTCTGTATGACCTGTGGAAGTAATCCAGCAGTCTCTCAAAGGCATCACTCTCCAACATGGAGAGTACCAACATGGAAGCCTTTCTGAAAGATTATTTTCCTCATAGACTACACTATGGCTTCAAAGGAAACTGTTAGAGTGAACATCGTAAGGGTGTGAAAAGCTAATTCTTGACCTGACATCTAAATAAAAGTTTCTTTTTGAGGCTAGTATTTAATTATCACATACTGGATGTGCATTAATGCTGTGCTGGCCCATGTAGTCAACTCAGCAGTCATGCTGGGCATCAACTTTCCAGTGAGCCAAGACTAACATCAGGAACTCCTTAGACGTTAAATTTCTCTGTTTTAAGCAATGAACTTTGCATTTCCTCTTATTTTCCCTAACTGCATTTTACAGCTGTTACCAATTGACCTCTTGACCAATTTTTGATCTCTGGATATTCAGAAAAATAATTAGCATTGCTATTACTGGGATTCATTCCAAGCACAAACAAAACAGAAGTCAGTAGCAGCTCCTGCTCAGAAAATGGAAGCAGCATGCCCTCTCCCCTTTTTCCTCAGGCCAGGGTCATACTTACTTGTGCTAGTACTGCCAGGCATGAGAGTGTGTATGTATGGTGGTGGCAACTCCAGGTAGGTGAAAGGCAGGCCTCTCCAAAGGCACCGATCACTCTTCTGTTGTTGCACGTCACTCAGGCTTACCAAGTCCAACCTTTCAGACATGTCACCCTGTTCTTCCTATTTGGGGCTGCAGCAGTTCAGGTCCATCTATTGGGGCAGCAAAGTTCAATATTGCCTGCACTGCTGGGAAAGTTTGGTCTAGCTCCAGATTTTACAAGGTAAGGGTATTCATGTCAATTAATGAGTAAGATTTTGAATAAATGTGTGATTTATATAATTAATGGTGCTTCTAAATTAATGACAATCTTTCTTTGAGTATCCATCCCCTTCAGCTGTATAATCTACAGTTTTGACATTTTTCTGCCTTGATTCCAAATGCCAAGACTGTTCAGACTGCCCACATTCCCGTGAGCGCTCACCTCTTTTAGCACACCTTTTAAAATGTCATGGAGTTATTATTTAAAGCCTTGTTATGTGGTCTTGATTCCTTTCTTTTTGTTGGAAATTTTCTATTCTGGAACCCTTATGTCATCCTGAAGCACATCTCTATTCTGCTGCTGGGACAGTAATACTACCTGCCTCCAGGAAACTATAAAGGAAGAGGTCAAGATCTATCCTGACTTCTTTCAGGCTCATGACCCTCACACTGTAAGAAATAAAAAGGAGGAAGGAAGGAAGGGCAGGCAGCAGTGCTGCTTCTCACAAATGGAACCAGATGTGGTGGCGCAGTCAACAACAAGGAAATGCTAAGTACACCATGATGCTCTTCTCCACATGCATGTACATCCTGTTTACCAGTTCCTTGGTGACACACACGAGGTAAACCAAGAGGATCTGCCCCACAGCTGTGTCATCCCAGAAGAACGTTTTGTGACCAGACACAGAATCACAGAGTTGCTGAAGTTGGAAGGGGCCTCTGGAGGTCACCTTATCCCAAGGTCCTGCTCAAACAGGGCCACCCAGAGCCAGTTACTCAGGACCACATCCAGGCAGCTTTTTAGTATCTCCAAGGATACATCAGAAGCTATTCATCCCCCTCCTTTCTTAGAGGCTCCAAAGAAGGGCTTGCTGAGCAATATTTTCCAAGTCTGGTGCTCCATCTGCTTTAGGCAGAAGATAGGGATCATCCTTATTGTCCCTGAAGGATGAGACACTGGTCTCCTTTGCCTTGATGCTGGTGCAAGTGCTAACACACAGGGGAGGGTTGTTGCCCATCAAACATTTGGGTTGGCCTGATTTATGAGGAGGAACAAAGACCTTAGTAGCCCAAAGATAATGCATATATGCTTAGGGTGCAGCTTTTAGTGTTCCAAATAACCTGTGTTAACTGTTCCTAAGCTGTTTCAGTTCAGAGAAGTTCCACTTTGCACAGTACTGCAGATAATACTTACCCCTACTCTGATACTTCTTTCATTAATGTAAATTATGTATTATTTTAAATTATAGAAAACAAAAATGAAAGACGAGGTTCAAATACATGATCCAGGCATTTAAATGCTCTAGATACCAGTGTGCCTTGTGTAATAACAAAACTCAGTTTGTTTCAAGGTATTTTCCACACTGTTAAATCTGTTTGTCAACATCAGGGGATGCCTATTTCTGCACCTTCTACTACCTGAGTCAAAAAGCACTTCAGATGACTTCAGCCTTTACTTTCTGGCTACCGATTACTTTCACGAACCTTCTTGACTCTCCCTGCTGAGAGCACAGGGACTCTCCCACTTCGGTTTACTCATGCTGCTTCATGGTTGGGGTTACAGAACAGAGAAGCATTTAACGTGAGCTTTGAAAACTCCTGCATGGAATTTCACAGGGAATGATGGTGCATTCAGTTGCCTTCTCAAGCACAGTGTGCCTAAGTTTCTCAAATATTCATTGCACCCCCATTCATAATATCCCCTAGTGAACATTCCTCTTTTCCTTTTAAAAACAGGCTGAGCAAGACTCCCTGGTTCTGCAGAATCTGAACTCCAGTCAAGTATATTGTTATGAGTGTATTTACTTACACTATTTTTACATGATTTATCTGAGAAGAAAAGTACAAAATCTTCAAACATACTGTGCACTTAAGGTTAAGGAAGGATGGAAATACAAATCACTTCTGATTAAAAAGATGAGAAAAAAAATTAACAGGGCTGAACCCAGTTAACACAGTGGCACTATAAGGTTATTAATGCTTCTTCTGCAAATTGTTTCTGAGAGCAGGGTCATTAACTTGTCTGACATTTATGGATCTTCTTCCATTAAGAGGACTGGCATCTCCTGCTGCTGTAGGGCACAGGACAACGGTCTCTACAGAACTCCTCTTCCAGGGGAGCTGGTGAGGCTTATGAAACGATGATTAAAATGACAATGTAGCTGTTTGCCATCCTCTTTTTGCTCACAGAAACTGAGGCACGGGGATGACACGGCTTCCCAAGGGCAGGCAGGTGGCAGCCTAGGCAAGGAGAAATGTCCCTGAGCATCCTGCATGCCTGCCAGGGCGACCCAGCCATGAGCTCAGACTTGCCTTTAAGACCCTCATGCGGGTAGTCAAGCAGCGGTAGTGCGAACATCAGTGATTTGGTCATGGCAATGCATTTCTTTTACCTTCAGGTAGAAGGGGGGAGGGGGGAAAGCAATACAGAAGAAAAAAAAAAAAAAAGCCAGGTGATGTTCCCAAGCCTGTGCTGAAGGGATTCTCTTCTGAAAATGAGGAAATTCAGAAAGCTCCATGTGACCTTCTACAGGACTGGAAAAGGTCAATGTGTCCCTGGAAGCAGAGAGACCCTTCTGCACTTCAACAGCCCAAGCAGCCCCTTACAAAACATTTATGGAGAGGCAGCCACACGAATCCATTTCACCTCGTCCAGGCCTTTTAAAAGGAAATAAAATCCTTCAGCCTGTGCTATGACGGGCAGAGCGCTTACCGGCCTGCACCGCTCCTAAGCGCATAGCTTGTGTTCAATTGCCCCCTGCAGGAGGCCGCACAGATGCCACAGAGTCCGGGGAGGGGAGCCAGCGTTAGGAGTGGGGGTCTGGGGTTTGGGGGGTTGTGTTTGTTTGGGTTTGGGTTCTTTCTTTTCGTTTGTTTTGTTTTTAAAGCAGCAATAATGCCACAGTAGTGCCACGCAGTTCCCTCACCAAATCGGGAAGCAAAGCTCATTGTCCAATCACCCTTTGATCCATTTTGCTTCAGGGGCATAAAAATCATGTACTACCAACAAGTTAAAAAAATAATCCTGTATTTCAAGATGAGGAGGTGGTTCTTCATTGATCAAAGGAGGTGGAGTTCTGGTTTTCAGACAGGGAGCTGCACTCTTCACTTGTAATTAGCTTTAAGGAGAGCAGGATGAGTTTTTGATTAGAAATGGATTGCTACTGATCAGACTTGACTCTTTCTGCTGTTTCACATCCATTCAATTCTGAGGTAGCTTCTTAAAGCTTTAATATGTCCTCTTACCATGCTTAATTGATAGGCAGCTTTTGCAGAAAAGAATGCCCTAGGAAAAAATAAAAACACACAACTCCTTAGCTGTTGCAGCTCTTCGCTCTTTCAACAGGAATTTGATCAGATTTCTTTAAGTTTACCATTTTCTAAAAAGTTTACTTTAGATTTGAAATAATATGTGAGGCTATACCCCTCACAAAGACCTTTACACCCTTATCAAGCCTGCCCACAAATGTTAAAAAAAAAATCAATAGCATTATAGATCCTAGGGTTAAAATGTGTGTTTTCTGTTGTGATAAGGGCCATCTGTTTTCTTTAAAGAGATAAGTAGCAGATCAAAGCAATTTAGCTTTCTGTAACACTAGTTGAGTGAAAATGTAACACACAAGAGCAAGAATTCAGGTGAATGCAGGTAGAAGAAATAAAGAAAATTCTTTAAATGCCCAAGTATCTGAGTGAAATCTGCTGAAATCTTATTGCTTTGAATTTGTATGAACAATGAATTTGGCTCTTTTTTTTTTTTTTTTTAAGGAAACCACAAAGCCATATATTGCCACATAAGCTAAAACAATGCATTATCTATAATATTTCATATTAGGTTAGGAAACCTGTTAATCCTTCATGTGGGAGGGGGTGGGGGGTGGAAATCCAGTCACTATGGCTGTCAGGATGTGCAAAACATGGCTGTTTTACCAAAATAAGGCAGCAACGTTACTGCAGATTGCAAACACCCAGACTGAAAAATGAGAGGAAGCTGGAGAACCTAAGGTCTCTGATATGGTATAGCAACATGAGTAATTAACTGTCTGACCTTGGCACCTTCCCCAGGCACCTTGCTGTCCCCAAGGCAGAGATGTGCTATTAATTAATTCCCAAATAGTTTTAAGTTTCCATATCCAAGTAAGGTGATTCCTCTTGTGATATGCCTTACCATAATGAGCTGAAAGCCCTAGTATTCTAGGAAAACCGTAATGAATGGGTTGCATGTCCTGTGTACAGACAAGGAAAATCAACTGGAATTACACTGATTTAAATTCTATGAGTATCATCTGTGTTGACTGTTAAAAACTGAAGTTACAGTGTTAATCGCAATAATTATTTCTGTGTGCACATATGAGCCAGCTCCCTCTGTATTCATGGGTGCGTCCCATCAGGGTCCATGGACTTATGTTATATACAGTTTTCTTAAAGATTTTCTATCCTGATCATCTCCCACCAAGGATAAGAAATCCTTGCTCCAGACTTCCCCTCTGATCTCTGCAGCCTGGGATTAATTGCAGATAAATTATGCTGTCCCTCTATTTGGGAACAAAGACCTGTTCTAAATTGTGTGTCCCTCGGTTCATCTATATCAGGAGAGGAATATATCATCTTGAAAATTAAAACAATCATTCTAAATATAACTCTAGAGCCCACAGTGTATTCCAAAATAAACTTACTTTTGTAATTCCTTCAGTCCTGAGACCCACAGTAACAAAGGGCAGTTGACATCCTTCACAACTGTACTCAAGTATTTATAAATCCTTGAGAGAAAATTAACAAAACAGAAAGAGAAATGTACCAAAGCATGTAATCCCCTAAAGCTGGTGCAGAAGACACATTATCATCGTTCTTACGATGCATGAGAAGCGCATAATAATTTGATGGGTGCATTTCTCAAATTGTATACAGTATCTCTCTGCTGGCTCCACACATTACAGATAGGGACAGTGTATTATTACAGGGATGAGAAAAATGAGTTAAGGTGTACATTTTGAAAAGCATTAAAACTGAACCATAATATAAAATCAATGTGAGGTACTGCAGAAAATGCATAGTAGGAACGTGATCAATTTAGGCTTAGCCGTGACTTTGCTGTAAAGTTATCTCAAGTCTCCACACAGGCTAATTTGTGTTAGAACATCATATTGCAAAAATGGAGTTGAGGTTTATCTGTGACATTTTATCCATTCTCCTTTTTTTAGAAACACGTTGGCTGGTGCCAACCATTCTGTAACATGAGGACCCTTCAAAACATTTCACAAAATACTATGCGAGATGCTGATAGTTCTTTCAATGTGCCAGAGTAGAAGCTGTTGTAGCACAGCAACTCACCGCCATCCTCCTTGCTCTCACCAGGTTCTCAGAGATAATGCAATGCACTGATATTCGGCATTCTTTAAATGCTGTCAGCTAAGTAACCAAAGGATCACCGTTACCTTCACTGAGAAATTGTGAAGTGAAACTGTTGGAGGGAACATGAGGGATCTGGGGCTATCCTAATGAGAGGCAACAGGTTTTGCAAGGTAGAAATCTGCAGAAAATTAGGCTTCAATCTTTCCACTGGCTGTGATGAAGGATCTCATTCTGTGTTTCTAGCGCCTGTCATTTCCTGCCAGCCTTGAAAATACAGATTCAAGAGGCACATCCATGTGTTGGTGTAGCCCCATGGCCACAGCAAGCTCTTTTAACGAGCAGAGGCACTGAATGTGTACCCCTTGTGCCACCCATGCACTTCTACCACGTCAGGTTCAGCACTCACCGCCTTGAGAGTGAGCTGGGTTCCCTTGCTGACCTGGCTAGAAACTAATCCTACCAAAGAGAAGACCTAGTTGAGGCATGCCTGAACCAGTGGTAGAGCAGTCACTCTAGCAAGTGGTGATGGGAGAAGTGATGGGAGCATGCACCAAGATAGCAGGGGGAACAACATCCTAAAATTAGACTGACTTTAGTCCGGCAAGAGACTGCGGGACTACTGCACACAGAGAAAAACAACAGCACTGAAGAGCTGCATCGTTCTCCATCAGGGATTATGGGTCAGGAATTCAGTTCCTGAGCCATGGACTCTCCATCCACAACTGCTTCTGTCCTCCAGATCGCCCCAAGTGGAAGCACTCTCTGAATCACAATACCACAGGTCCCACCTCGCTCTGAGCCAGGCACCAGAGTGAAGTTTGGCTGGTTACTCGAAGCAGATACAGATCGTGGCAATAACCAGGCATGACAATGATTTATCTGTGAAAAGAAAATGACCTACCCAAATTAAGTACATGCCAGTCTTTTCTTGACTATTAAAGGACAATACTTCAACAGTGAGGAGACACCCTTAGAGAAACATGAAATACAAGCACATGAGAAAGCAAGATCTAATGTTAGTTGTACATATCATTCCTTTTTTGGATGATGGTCAGACCCAGGGAGGAATCAGCACACACTGTTCATCAACAACATGAGACAACATGTCTTGAAAGGGACAACATACATTTGTTACTGCGGTACACAAGGTCTGCTGTAAATCAGGCAGACTAACAAACCAGCCACCAGCAGTAGCTGGGCACTTCTAGATCAGCAGAGTAAATCTCTTTTGATGTCAGAGATAAGGTGCATTTCATCACCTTCCCCCTTCACTGAGAGAGATCAGAAAGGGTAATAACAGGAAATACCCCTTTACAGAAACATCTCTGAAACAGATGCTGAAGTGCTGATAACAGAAGATACTTGCAGAGCCTTTTGTAAACAATCTATAGAATCGCAAAAGAAACTAACACATTGTAGACTGTAAACCTATGCATACACTGAGCTTACATAGAATAAGTGTGAATTAATAAATGCATTCTTCTCAACCTCAACTTACAGCCACTGTGCTCTCCCGGTGGCAGAATCCTAAGTAGTATGCTATATGCTACGGTGCTATGCCCATGATACTGGTAGTATGTCCTTACCTTTGCAAATCTTTGCAGTAAAGTGTGAAATGACCTTGGGATGCTGAGATTTTCCCTCTAAGTCAGTGCCACATGCCAGTCCCAAGTAAAACTAGGTTGTCCCCTCACAGAGGTCTGCTCCCCGTGTGTGACTGGAGATCCACAGAGGTGGGCTCTGCAGTCAGCCTCTCGTTTCCACGGCACCTCTGCACTGATGCTCCTCAGAGTACTGGGAGTGGCTCCGTGGACATCAGATATACCTTTCACAGCAAGAATATTCTATTTATTTATTCTCTTTGCTACCCCTGCAACTGGGTTTGTCCAGGTCTGTCTGCATTTCTTTATCTGGCCACTGGAGAACTGTTGACAGCCCTGGGGTCTCCAGTGCCAGGCCAGTGCCCTATCTCTTATCGTCCCACACCTGCATTCCTCCATGCTAGGTCCTGTTTTACCACTTCTTGAGTCTCCTGCTATCATCCTAGGTAAGGCTGTATTTCTCTTCACTACATCCCTGTGCTACAGCCATATATACTTAAAAATAAAGCAAATATATAAAGCCATATATAAAGCAACACAAAATTAACTGCAGACACTTGGTCAGAGAAGATGCTGTCACAGCTAGACCAAGTAAACCAAACCCACAGGCATGGTCAGAAAAGCTCAAGGCAGAGCAAGCCTGAGAAACCTCAGCACCACTGCCTTGTAGATTCAGTACAAAGCTGATGGTCTGCTACCTGAGAACATAAATCCTGTGCTGCAAGGACAAGGCTATTGTTCTAAATCCCAAATCCTGTGTTTCTCCCTTTCTTCTGAAAAAAAAAAAAAAACCCCAAACCCTTCATTCTGTAGTGAGCAGATCAAGTCACCAACATCTAACTTCTTTTCTGAGAGCAGCTCACTAGCCCCGTGCCTGCTGATGCCTCACCCAGCTAGTCCCATCATTCAGAAAACATTCACGATGGGATCACCACCTGTCTGTAGCCACACAGAAGCTTTTAGGTCAAGGCAGCGTGACTCCACACGGACTCCAACCCCAAGAGGCAGAAGGAAAGAAGAGGATCAGATTCTCATTCAGTATTTATCATCACAGCTTCAGTGAGATTAATGACAACTGAACTTATGACATGTGTGAAGACTCTTAAAGATCCTTTTGTTCATGTACAGCTGGAATTTTTACTTACAATTCTACCTTTAGAAAATCACTATTCTGATTCTTTGAATCACGTTTGAATTTACAACCAGATATGAAGGGCAGTTTTCTGGTCTCCTAGTCAGCGACCAGGAAGGGCATCACCTCCTGCAGAACTACACAGGGAGCTCATCCTCATTGCCCTGACATGCACTGAGCACAAACGCAGCATCTCCGAGCATTTGAACTCCTTATGGGAAACCTCAGTGCCTTGCACAGATCTAAGCAGGTACAGAGGAGGTGGAGGACAGGTTTGAACAACACTCCACAACTCATCTGCTTGACATTTGGGATTTGAAAGGACAGGTTTTCTGTTTTGATGCAGGTATACAAAAAGTCATTACAAATGATCAGCTAAAATGTGAAAATGTATGTATGCACACCTGTGACTGTTTCTGCCTTCAGGTGACTCACCTCTTTCCTTCCCATAGTGCCCTGGTTACTGTTGTTTTGCTAAAGAAGAAATTACCCACCCAGATTAATAATCGTGTCATGTCTAGGCATGCTATTAATAACTCTGAGCTGCTATTACCAGCTCGATAGCCTAACAAACCAGCCCAAAACGCAGTGCCTATCTGTTGGGTTTCTCAGTTTGCTTACCTCCAAAGTACTTCATGAAGATGCTGGAGGTATGTGGATCACAACCATCCTTATTAGAAGTCAATATTTATGTTTCAATATCCTGTTAAACAGCTTGATGTGTCTATAGGGTGGCTTCAAAATTGTACGCCCTTAATCATAGAAATCATAGAAATCACAGAATGCTTTGGGTTGGAAGGAACCTCAAAGATCATCTAGTTGCAGACCCCCTACCAGGGGAACGCACTCCACTAGAACAGGCTGCCCAAAGCCCCACCCAACCTGGTCTTGAACACTGCCAGGGAGGGGGCAGCCGCAGCCACAGCTGTGCCAGGGCCTCACCACCCTATAGTAAAGCGACCAAATCATCTTAAGCTGTGCTTCACAAAGAAACTGTGAGATAAACCACAGTTTTATAGTTATTGCAGCAGCATCTGACTTAGCTGGGCAAGCGCTTTCACAGCTTTGTTTCTGAAGTGCTGCTGCTGTGGCAACCAGGGCTGACACCGGTATGTTTGGGTCACACCCCACAGAGTTTATCTCTGCACCCAGATATTAGGGGGATAGCGTGGAACACAGCGTCTTTCTCTGGGCAGGGAAATCTTAACTTGTCTTCTGAAGCAAGATTTCTACATAACAAGAGGGATAAACATCCTTCCTCGCTCTCAGACTGTGTGGAAAAGGCTTGGACTAGAGACATTTTGCAGTAGAAAATGCTATGTATTGGGGCAAAGACATGGAGGACTGTATAATAGCATTGAATGACAGACTAACAGAATCCAAGAGGAAAAAAATAAGGCTCAAAGGAGTAAGGCTTTTCTCCCTATACCATCCACACACTTTCACTTCAAATTAATGGCCACTAAAGAATGACACCAATACATTTGTGTAGATAATAGCAAGTCTAGGGAAGACTATGTTGTGTGAACAAGCCCCAACTTTTGGCTGCCTTAACCATGCAGACCCTTTCTCACACAGGAAATCTCCCCTTTGCTAATGCCTTCTGCCATCTGGGACCTCAAGGTATATACTGGGGATCACTGGCTGCTGGAGAAGATCTGGCAGGTAGTGCCATCCATCTGATGACTTTGGCCTGAGAAAGGACTTGCTGCGGATAAGTCAACAAAGACAGACTAAGAGCCCTGCCATGGGAAACTTGCAGGTCAGGTGAAGAAGTTAACTGAAATTAGTTGATAGGACAATTTTTTTTGGTAAATATTTTATTTTTCTGTCTAGCAGAAATGCCTACATTTTCCAAGTATATTTTAAGATTCCGGTAATGATGTATATTAAAAAAGCTGTAAACTGTAATGCATTGTAATGTGTGTTAATTGTTCAGTGAGCCTGATAAGTACTGCAGTTAAAATGCCTGGCATTTGAAACATCAGAGGGGAAAAACACAATGTACTAAAATCCCAATGGCATTAAAAATCATATTATCCATGTTACGGATCTATTGAAGTTAATGGGAGTTTTGGCTGAGTAACAACTGAGTAAAGACTGTACCCATAATTATTTACATCCAAAATTTCAATCTTTGCTATATCTGATGATAACAGAGGATGACAGAAAGCTTGTTATATGCACTTGGAATATCAAATACCCCATTAAGAGCAACAAAATATTTTAGCAATTAAACATAACAAAAAACCAAAATCACAGTGAGCTGGGCAGCTTCTATATTGTTTATTCTGGAGTAACTGCTAAAACTCAAAGTTTCTCTGGATCCCATCAGACTGACACCTGAATCTACTTCATCAAGCATCTCTCCCTTATCTTCTGAACAGGTAAAGCAAAAATCATGATAGGCAATAAAGGCAAATTAATTTCTATTTGTAGTTTTGCGTGGGTTCTGGTGGAGAAGGGGGAGCTGCAGGAGTGGCTTCTGCAAGAAGCAGCCAGAAGCTCTCTGCAGGCCCAAGAGAGTAAACACCAGCTGACTCAAGGCCAGAGTCATTGCTGACCAAGGCCGAGCCCATCAGCGACAGTCATAGTGCCTCTGTATCATTTAATATGGTTGGACCCTGTGATCTACAGGGTCTCTTCCAACCTAGGCAATTCTATGATTCTATGATTTAAGAAGAAAAAAAACCCGCAAGCAGCCACTTTTTGCCACCAGAGCAGGGAGTGAGAAGATGTAAGGAACTGTGCAGAAGCCAAGGTGAAGGTAGGGGAGGAGGCACCCCAGGTGGCAGAGATAAAGATGCCCCTGCAGTCCATGGAGAAACCCATGGTGGAGCGGGTGTCCCCCCACAGCCCATGGAAAAAGCCAAGACCCCACCTGCAGCCTGTGGAGAGGCCCCACGCTGGATGGAGCAGGTGGAGACATAGAGAAGATGCTGTGACCTGCGTTGGAGCAAGTCTCTGCCAGCACTTGCAGCCCACGGAGAGAGACAGAGACACAGAGATGAGAGAGAGAGAGAGAGAACAACAATCCCCACCAACAATCCCCATACTGTCCATAGCGAGATCTTGGGTGATAGTTTCATCCTGCACTGCCTTCGCCATACCCCTGGCACAGAGTGGGGCAGCAAGGAAAGACAGGGAGGAGCTGCCAGTGCCTGGTGAATGCCAGCAACCAACAGAAGGTCTTTGTGAAGCAATAACCTAAAACGAGCTGAATGTACATGATCTAGCACAAGCTTATATAGCACATGTACATATTGTGTATATATATAGATCTAGATATGCATACACACACATATGTATAAAAAGGTATTTTGCAGCATATATATGACTGTCCTCATTTTGGCTGGGATAGATTTAATTTTCTTTCCAGTAGCCAGCATGGGGCTGTGTTTTAATTTAGGATGAGAATAGTGTTGATAACACAGGGATGTTTTAGCTTTTGCTGACCAGTGCTTACACAGAGCCGAGGCCTTTTCTGCTCCTCACCCCACCCCACTAGTGAGGAGGCTGGGGGTGCACAGGGAGTTGGGAAGGGACACAGCCAGGACAGCTAACCCCAACTGACCAGAGGGATATTCCATATCATATGATGTTATGCTCAGCATATATACTAAAGGGGAAGTTAGCTGGGGTCTTCTGCTCAGGAACTGGCTGCACATCAGTCAGGTGGTGGTGAGCAAATTGCATTGTACATCACTTGTATATTCTTTTATAATTATTATTATTGTTGTTGGGTTTGTTATAGTCATTATTTTTATTATTGCTATTGTTGCTATTGCCATCATTATTTCCCCTTCCTTTTCTGTCCTATTAAACTGTCCTCACCTCAATCCACAAATATTTTTTTTCTTCCCAATTCTTTTCCCCATCCCACTGAGCGGGTGGAGTGAGAGAATGGCTGTGTGGCATTTAGCTGCCCACCAGGTTAAACCACAACAATGACATAGCATACTGTATATAACATAACATAGAGTATACACTATATTATACTTATCAATGTAATGAGAACTCTGAACCCTGACCTTGGTGTAAAAATGCTCCAGGTTTCTTTGAGAGCCTAAACCAGTCCACCACCTATTATCCACTGAAGCTTTTTTCTTGGGCAAAACTAGGAATATTAAATAAGATGCAAACATAAACCTTTATCACACATTGCCCCCAAATCAATGTCACTTGCTTTTTCTACCCACTATTAAATCTGTTTTTCAGACTTGCTTTCATTCTTAGAACAATGCTCTTTATCAAGGCAGCCTCTGCAGAAGGAGTGGAAATACATCCTAAAACCAAGTGGCCCAACTCTTCTGCTGGCTTCATCAGCCAACTTTGTACCTTTGCATGCAAAAGCTGACTAGATATCCAGCATGCTGAGTGTCCATTAGTAACCATTACTGCATATTACTCAGCATGGGACTGCATGTTGTATGTGAATTGATTTTTCTGAAATTGGCTGTTAACTACATTAACAGTTAAAAACTTTACTTTTACAAATCTTTCCCTAATAGCTATATTTTAAAGTGGAGTTTTTTTCACCCCTTGATGATCAAATCTATTAGTTTTCTTCTTGAAGTCAGTTTTTTAAAACACTGAAGACCTTAAAGGGTGAGGATACAGATAGAATAAATGATCAAGATGCTGAAAACCCATCCCGCTGCATGGTCCTTCTTTTCAAGAGAAATTTCTGTTCAGCAGCATTTTGGGGATGCTTTCTTTGTAATTTCAGGAACTTTTGAGACACACTTTGTTTGCTGCTGATCATCTCTAGCATATGGCTGGAGCACCGCCTCTTGTTTTCCAGATCAGGTGTGCTCACCCAAATTATTCTGTTGCCTCTATTCTGGTATTTCTCAATGATGCAAGTTTTGATTTAAGGTCTATTAAAGTCATAGAATCACAGAATCATTAGGGTTGGAAAAGACCTCCCAGATCATCTAGTCCAACCATCCCTCCTACCACCTATATTATTCACTAAACCATGTCCCTAAGTACCTCATCCAAACTTTCCTTAAACACTCCAAGAAGTCAGTTGAAGGACTTCTGATGTCAGTAGATGTTGAAGTTAATATTCTTGTAATCTGGACCATCTTTATGTTTTCTCTTTCTGTCCTATTCTCATACTACAGAAATCACATGAATCAAATTCTCATTCCATTAATGAGAATTATTGTCGCAGGTTTTGTCTACACCCATTTAATTCTCCTTGCTCATTTCCCTCCTTGAATTGCTCCTTGAATTGCTGTACAGTCAAGTATACTAATAATCTTCATTATTTGAATTCCGTTTCAAAACAATCCATCCTCAGCCTTCTTTGCCCGCTGGATGGTTTCCATGCTATTTGAGGGAAGCTGCTCTCTCACTAACAGTGGCAGGTTTCTCCAGGCAGGCAGCCATGGAAGAGTCTGGAATTAAATTTGTCTCATGTTCCAAGTGTGGATGAGATTCAAGACTAAACCTCTCAGGATGAAGTTTCAGGACCTTTTTAAGCTCCCATCCACCGATGCTGTAAGCAAAACACTTTTGATGTTGTACCTGCAAATACAACTCAAACGTTTTTGCTGCTCAGCATTTCACAAGTTTTGTCATGGGGGATTGTCTCCTGTCCTGTTTAAACAGCTCCAAAACTGGAGCTTAACCACAGAGAGCAGTTTAACTCTTTATTGCTCAGCTGACAAATGGTAGTTACTGAGTTTAAGTTGTCGAGACTGGCTGTGCCTGGAGACCACTGGCCTCAGCACATCCCCATGCTGCCTCCAGTGCCACAGGACTCTTCCCATGTGCAGGAGCATGCCCAGTGCACTGGGAGCTGCCTGCACAAAATGCCAAGTTTTCCATATAAATCCCAAAGACAAAGTAAAAAAGCTTCCATGCAGCATTTGTGGTTGTAACACTGCTCTCTTTAATGCTCATTACACATTAAAGATGTCGTGAAAGCAAGAGCTGATGTGAAAACCGTTGCCTCCACAGTGGGTGCACGTTTTACCCAGTCATTACATAGACCTGCTGGCTGCGCTGGGCCACACAGAGGACCCGACGCGGCAGTTTTGCAATGACTGTACCCACTGTAGCAGAGCTGCAAAGAGAATGTGAGATGAATTTCATTTCCATCAGAGTCACAGAAGATAAAAACTACTATGAAAAAGAGAGATTATAAGATACTGATTTTTAAAATTTTATTTTTAATAGTTGTCCTGACTGAATGACGAAAACCCCGTAAAAATTAGAATCATAGAATCATAGAGTATCCTGAGTTGGAAGGGACCCACAAGGATCGAGTCCAAGTCCTGGCTCCACACAGGGCCAGCCAAGTCAGAGCATGTGTGCATCTTCCAGAAACTTCTTGATCTCAGTAAAGCTTGGTGCTGTGACCATTTCCCTGGGGAGCCTGTTTCCTCAGTAAAGTACCTCTCCCTAAACCCAGCCTAAACCTTCCCTGTCACAGCTTCATACCATTCCCTTGTATTCTGTTCTGTCACTGGTCACCAAATAGATTGGTGCCTATCCCTTCACTCTCCCTTGTCAGGAAGCCATAGATCGTGATGAGGTCTCCTCTCCGCCTCCTCTTCTCCAGGCTCTACAAACCAAGGGACTTCAGCCTCTCCTCATTAGATTTTCTTTCCCAAAATAACAGGGTTTATGTGGTTGTTCTGGATGGCTGATCTTTCCTAGGTACCTGTTAAATCACTGACCAGTTTTGACCAAACCTGACAGAGGCTTATGACCTCAAATTAAGCTCCTGGAAATTTTATTGGATTTTCCACTCAAAGGAAAGAGACTGAAGTCACCCTTCCCTGGAAAGGGAAGTGCCACTCAGCCTTTCCATCTACAATGCAGCTGTCAGTCAGTTGCTCAGCACCATCATGTCTCCAAGCCTGCTAGAGCACCTTGTATCTCTCTCAGACAGCAGAAATGACTGGGAAATGGCTTTGTCTGCCACAGAGGAGGGGATTTATGGGCCTTACAACACAATCATAAATTAAGATGAATAGATGTAAATAGAAAAAGATAATAATTAGAGATAATAAATAACTGAAATTAATTACAAATATTTCTCAGACAGCTAGATTCATAACCAGCATACAATATATTTTCAAATTATACTACTTTCCATGAGTTCCTCTGCCTGTCTAAACTTTGCCAAATATAAGAATGTGCATTCATTTCAAATTGATTTCTTGTGTTTTAATAATCACTATTGACCCTTCCTGGTGCTGGCCTTCTATAAAGCAGCTAGCCTCCTTATTTCAGTTTATTACCAGAGCTAAAAGTCAACTTTTATGATCATAATTTCAGAAACATCCATAGTTGTAAATCATGTGCTGTTTCTAAGGAGAAGATCATGCTTGGAAATGAAATTAGCACCTTGACCCAAAAATATATGCCACTAATCTATTTCTTTCAGAAAAATGCACATATTCACACCAGATTTCTTTGGAGAGGCAACTGATAACAGAAAAATTCAGTTATAGTCTATATTTTTCTAAGAAGCTAATCTATAAACACTGCACATGTTTTTAATCTTTTCAAAACACACTTACCTGTCTGCTTTATGAAGCAGAGTCCTGTATCTGTTTATGGATCTGCTGGGACATAAAATAAAAAAGTGATGTCATGAAGATAAAATGCAGTGCAAGAGTCCACAGCACATACTCACATGCCTTTAATTGCCAACACTCTCCATAGTTCTTTTTTTAGTACTTTACACCTCTACTCCTGCAAATGTCCCCCTTGAGTGTTGTCAAGTAATTTGCTGTACTAGAGGGTGCAGATCCTTCTTATGTTCCTTGCTTCAGCATCCCAAATCAAAAATATTGTGAAACAGAGACATCAGATCTCTTGGCCAAAGGGAGAGTTGTTTAAGAAATTGTTAGTAAAACTGATGAAGATCAAAAGAAGTGTAGGGGCAAGAGGAAGGGGTAAGAAAGGCAGAGGAAAATCACAAAGTGCATCTGGACACAGAGTCATAAAATAGTTTGGGTTGGAAGAGACCTCTAAAGGTCATCTGGTCCAACTTCCCTACAATGAACCAGGACATCTTCAACTAGATCAGGCTGCTCAGAGCCCAGTCCAACCAGACCTTGAATGTTTCTGTGGATTGGGCATATACCATCTCTCTGGGCAACCTGTTCCAGTGTTTCACCACCCTCTTCCTTATATCTAGTCTAAATCTACACTGTCAGTTTAAAACCATTATCCCTTGTCCTATTGCTACAGGCCCTGATAAAAAACTTCATGTTCATCTTTCTTATAATCCCCCTTTAAGTACTGAAAGACTCTCCCCGAGCCTTCATTTCTCCAGGCTGAACAAGCCCAACTCTCTCAGCCTGTCTTCACAGGAGAGATGCTCCAGCCCTCTGATCATCTTCATAGCCCTCCTCTGGACCCATTCCAACTGGTCCATGTTTTTTCCATGCTGAGGACTCCGGAGCTGGATGCAGTTTTCCAGATGGGGTCTCACGAGAGCAGAGTACAGGGGCAGAATCATCTCAATGGGTGTAAGAAGAGAGGTTGCCAGTGAAGACTGAGGCAAAAAACTGTTGGATACCTCAGCCTTCTCCTTGTCCATTGTTACCAGTTTGTCAGTCTTCACAGAATCGCAGAATCACAGTATTGTAGGGGTTGGAAGGGACCTCGAGAGATCATCAGGTCCAACCCCCCTGATAGTCTTGTTCAATGAAGGAAAACACTTTCTTCATTTGCTGGCTGACATACCTGTAGAAGCTCTTATTATTCTTTGCATCCCTTGCCAAGTTCAGCTCCAACTGGGCCTTGGCCTCCCTGACTATGTTCCTACACAACTGGGCAGTGTCCCTATACCCTTCCCAGGATACCTGTCATTCCTTCCACTGCAGTTCCATCTTGCCCTTTAGTTTGACAAGGAGATCGCAACTCATCTATACTGGTCCCTTGCCTTTCTTTCCTGGTATCTTATCCCTGGGCATGAAGACCTCTTGCGCTCTGTGGAAAGCGTCCTTAAAGATCTGCAAGTTTTCTCCCTGTTCCCTGAGGGCAGTTTTACAGTGGGTTAACTAATTCCTTGAAGAGCTGAAAGTTTGCTTTCCTAAAGCTCAAGAGCCCGATTTTACTCTTTACCTGACCCATATTCCTCAGGACTGCAAACTCCACCAGCCTCCAATCTTGACATCACCAATTGGCTCACTTGCATTGGTAACCAACCAGTCTAGTATTGCATCCTCTCTGTTAGGGCTATTATCTGGCTTAAGTTAGTCTCAGTGAATTCCAGGAGTCTCCTGGATTGCCTACAGCTTGCTATGCTACTTTTCCAGTAGATGTTAGGGTGGTTGAACTCCCCCAGCAGGACAAGAACCTGTGAACATGATGTCTTCTGTAGCTGGAGTAAGAAGACTTCATCAATAGGCACCCCTTGATCAGGCAGCCTGTAGTAGACACCAACCACAAGGTTCTCTTTGCTTCCTTGGTCTCTAATTCTTACCCGTAAGCTGTTTGTTGCCCATGCTGTGTGCATTGGTGTAGGGGCACTTCAGCTGGGATGTCATCTGTATCATGTCCTTAGAGGAACTTACTTAACACTAATTCCTTTGAAGTATTTCACTGGTGTTTCCCGCCTGGCTCCTATTACTTCGGAAGCCCCTTTCTGAGTGGTTACGTGAGACTTTGATCCCAACAGCTGAGAGGCCCTTGGGCAAGCTTAAAATACATTTATTCTTTTATAAGTGACCAGAGGGCACAAAGCACTGACAGCATTACACACCAGGCAGACAAGAGCGAGGGGGTAAGGGAAACATATGTGAACAGAGCACCAGTATTCTTCTTCAAAACACGTGAGTGCTGGCAAGCCTAACAATTTCCAATCTAACTCCCCCTTTCTGTAGTTCTTCTTAGTGAATTTGCTATTGGAGACAAAAGAGGTTGTGTCTGTTTCCATGAGATAATGCGTGAGAAATTCCAAAATGTAGTCTGCAGCCACCCAGCTTCAGTGCAATTCTAGCTACAGGGACAGATGAGCTTTGGTTTTGCTTCATTGAGATCAAGGATTAAATTGAATTTTTTCTTCATGCACACTATTTTGGAGAAAGCATCAAATCAAGACCACATTTCTTAAACATGGCCTATAAATGCATGGTCTATAAATGCTTATAAATGCATAATGATTGCTGTGCTATCAAAGCATGTACAAAGGAGTAGCTGCAAGACTACTTGTTCCATTAAAAGCTTCCTTTTACAAGTGCTGCAAGTCATTTAGAAGTGAGGTGGGAGTGCCCTCTTGTGTTTAGAGAATGATCTTGATGGTCATATACAAAATCACCAAGTGGGGAAAATTTATCCCCTCCTGTATCAAGCATTCATCTTCCAGACCGGCTGTGGGTCAGGCACACGTGTCTGATCAGCATTGCACAACCAGATTGCTTAAGAGTTCAAACAAGGTTTCAGTCTCTTGTCATGTCATGCAGCATCCTACAGTTCGTTTCTGCTTCACCAGCTGTTCTGCTGCAACCTTCTGAAATCCTACACTGCGCGTGGGTCCCGGGCCCCGTCCTACGCAGGGTGGGGAGGAACACAGGCAGAAGCCACAGGCTGCTCCTCCGCATGAGGTTCCCTCACAGTGCCTGCCAGGCCAGTCCTGCCTCTCCTGCAGAGACGTGGGCATAAAGTAAGAACAAGTTCTTGCAGATCCGAGCGTGGTCTGTGAGTACTCAAAGCAAGGAGACGAGGAGGAGAAAGGCATACTGAGCTGGACCCACAGGATAAATTAGTGTTTATAAGTATCTTAGACATGGGATGCAGGGGGAATTGGCCAGCCCCTTTTCAGTGATCTATGGGGACAGGACAAGGGGCAATGGCTGCAAGTTGGAGCATAGGAAGTTCCGCACCAACATGCGGAAGAACTTTTTCACAGTGAGGGTGACAGAGCCCTGGGACAGGCTGCCCAGGGAGGTGGTGGAGTCTCCTTCTCTGGAGATATTCAAGTCTCGTCTGGATGCCTATCTGAGTGATATGTCCTAGGGAGCTGCTTTGGCAGGGGGGTTGGACCCAATGATCTCTTGAGGTCCCTTCCCACCCCTAAGATTCTGTGATTCTGTGATTCTGTGACTCCTGGAAGGAGAGGACCTGTAATTTCTTAGTCTGTTTCTGCCTACAACCAGGCTGGTAGGCTGGATAAGGTTTGGACACTCCTAGTGTAATATGTATTCATTATGCTAGAGCTACCTTGTTTTATCCCTTACTTGCACGAAAGAGACTAACCCTACCATCCAGCTGTGTCATCAAACTCCCACTGCAGTCCATGAAAACTACTTAAACACGCCAATAAACTGCCAGATCTTCAAAAGAGATGCAACATATCAATTAACATTTCCTGAAGTGAGATCCACTCCTCTCTTCATATCTACTTATGCAAGACTAAGTGTGCGCCTGAGTAACCCAAGCAAAGAGAAAGGAAAATTAAGAAAAATGAAAGAAATGTGACAAAACAGTTGTTTTAAATGCTGTGTTTGCTCAATGAACTAGCATGATCTCAATACCAGACATTTAAGGCACCATAAAGCAGCACTGAAGAGCAGCTTCTCTCTTCAACAATGTTTAAAAAGTTTAAATTTTTTTGGTTTTATAAAGCAGAGCACTACCATCAATGGGTTTGTGCTTTGGATTTTTTTTTAGTTCAGGTGATACAACTTAATAGCACACTGGTAGGTTCTGAAGTTCTCTTTGTATTTATATTGTTTTGCAGGTCTAGAGAACTGCTCCACAGCTCCTACTGAATTCAGAAGAAAGGCTGTACCATGCCTAATTCATGGGTAAGAAGAAATTCTATCACCTGGCTCTGTAGCAAATATGTCCATAATTGGTTGTGGAAAAGAGTTGGTTGACTCTTTCCCACATGGGTGCAATGCCAGGAACTGCCAGATGGGCTAAGTGGGATGCCCACAGCTAGAAGAGGGCACGTCAAGACTGAAACACTTAAGACACCTACAAGAAACTCAGGACTGTATCTCCTATAGATGGTCTAGGAGGAGATAAATATGAAAAAGCAGGTGGCTGCTCCTGCCACTGCTACCAAGTGTCACATGCACTGTGGTGCAGAGCCCTTGACAAGGAAGGAACTTTATTATCTGTCAGGGATATAATACCTCCAAGGAAGATGGCAACCAACCCTCTTCATCTTGGACATAACCCTGGCAGACGGCAACCAGCACTAGCCAGGGCTACACAATAACTCTGGCAATTGTGCCAGCTCTTATGGGAACAGTCAGCTGCACTACAGCAAGTGTTAATGGTCTGCACTGTGCATACAGCTATCAGGACCAAGCACCATCTTCTCCACTCCTATCACCCAATCCTGACCTTCCCTCCATAACACCAGGCTGCCCGTGGGCAGTGTAATGCTTGTGTCTCCCAAGGCCAGGTCACAGCCAGACCCTTTCATATCTTGCATTATATCACAGGCTTCCACACAGGAGCTGTTCCAGATGAGGTTGAGGATCAACTGCTCTTCCCTGGTGTCTTGCTCTTACATCCGACCACTGACCGCTCTGAACACCCCCCACCCCCAGCAATGTTTTTTCAGAAGAAATAGAGGAGAAGCCAGAGGACCTGGCTCGGGAATCCCACAGGATGCTGATGGGTGCATGCACTGAGACATTGGCAGCACTTGGAGATTAGGGATTCACATCTGTAAGAGGGCCCCAGCTCAAGCTTCATATTGCAACTGCTCTGCTCTGCAGGGACACCTGTATTTAGGAACACTGCATGCTCATTACCTCTGGGACAGCAATTGCTTCACATGAACCACCCAGATCTCCTCTGCCTGTCAGCTGCCTATTTAGTAGCCAAGCAGAGCATGTTCCCAGAGCCAACAAGGAGTGGCAGCCTTGTTCCAAACTTTCCTGGCACAGTGTATGTAAAACTGGAGACCAGAGAACAGGATGTGGCTTATTTTAGTGTCTGCTCTTCACCAGGCAGAGACAGCGTGCAACTTCTGAAATGCCCAGCCCTTTTCCCCTGTTGGGCAGAGAGCCTGGATGAGCTCCTTCGAGTTTTGGGGAGTATCCAAGAGAGCACAACCAGGCAAAGCAGGTCAGAGTGTAGGAGGGCCTTCAGCAGGAGGCACCTTATCTAAATACTTTCATAGTAGCAGAAGGATGCAGCCCCACCAGCACCTCAACTACCAGCTCCAGTCAGGAATATCAGGAGCATGTGCTTGAGTACACAGCAAGTATTTGCAATGCTGTAGCTTCCCTCCTATGAAGTCAGCAATACATGAGTTTACCTTCTCTTCAAGTTTACAAATTATTTACACAACTGAAATGGCTGATTTGTGGGGTTTTTAAAGCAAATTTTTAGTGGTTATAGGATTAACTCTGCTGCCCTCCTCTTTCTGTTCTTTACAATACAGCCCCCACCTTCAAAGACCAGACAAAGGCAGAGCACAACCATCTCCTCACTCTTTGGCAGGGCCAGCCATGAGCTGTACTGCTCTGAGTCCTGTCCACATAATTTAACTGTATTTAGATAGAGGTAATATCTTCCTCACAGGAAATATCAGCAAACAGTAAAAGAACTTCTTATAGTCAAAGACTTCTGAAACTTCAATTACTGTTTATTGCAATGACAGAACTACTGCATTCAGGCACAGTTAAATGGGCGCTGCTCTGGATCGAGTGTGAGGTTTCACATCATATTTATAGCTTCCTGAGATGTTGTCAGGGGACATCACCCTGCTCAACCCTTCCCCAGCCCAGGGTGTGTGCTCTACCACTTCCCTTCTGTTAAATCTAGTGGTTAGGTGGTCACAGGGTGAGTCACTTCAGGTGGATGATTTACTAGAAAAATAAATTTGGGGAAAAAAAGCCAACCCCACACAAAATAGGTCTCTATGGCACCAGATAGTTGCTCGTAGCAGCATGATAATTAGCCTGTAGTGATGACAGGGGAGGAGGGAAGGACAGGGACATCCCTTTCAGCATCAGCTCATTAAGTGCTACTCAACTGTAAAGTTAAAACGCATCTATACAAAGTGCTGTTTGATCTCTCCCTGTGTGTGAAGAACTGAGCCACTAAGAGCGAAATACACTCACCAAACCTGCTAACACACTACCCTGTCCTGGAGAGCTTGCTATTTTTAGGAACAAGGCAACATGGAAACAACATTCTCCAATAAAAGATCTGAGAAGTACATGTATCTCCACAAGTTTCCTAAAAGGAAAGACATATGCACCATCCCAAGTAAAGCCTTGATGCAAAATGAAATCTACTAAAAGTAATATAGTAGCACTGTAGATAATGCCGTTACATTTTCCTACAACTTTCCTGTTTTAAAAATATTTGTACATATTTTAATGCACAAACTACAAGTAAAATAATATGTATGCATATTTTATTTTCTTACTTTTTCAAACAAAAGATCCCAAGCAGTGAAAGAAGTATCCAAGAAATCTCCACTTCAGAGGAAGTGGTTCTTTCTTACCCAGAGGTTTGCCCTGATCATGTCCAGATTCACCTCCAGATACTGGAATGCAGTTTGACAACTTCTATGTTGTTGCAACAGTTCAGATGATACTTGATTTTAGACAGAGCAAATCTGAGGTGTGATTATAGGATATCTTAATTGGAAGCAAGCATCTGAAAGATGGCAATATTTAGAAGAGTTTTGGTTAAAAAAAATCAAATACCTCAGAGGTGGCCTTGTCTAAGAACTCAGAGGTGGCCTTTTGTTAAGGAATGTGAAGATATATTTCCTATTGAAAAGTGAGTTTGAGGCTGTGTAAATATGACAGAAAAACCTTTTTTCCCTATACCTTTTCAATGAATGAAATGACTGCAAGTGATATTAATTAACAGCTGGGTCCTACAACTATGAGAAGCATATTAAATAGCAGGTTGTCCTTCTATCTTTCCACAGTACTTCCACATCAATGCTTTCATCTCATCCAAGCCTGTTCATCTCATCTCTTGAGGGTGAGCAAAAGCCAGGACAGATAAGCAGCAACTACACAGCAATTAAATGAAGCGTATTATCTTTCAGTAATATGTTGTTCATGCAGAATAACACAGAAGAGATTTAACACTGAGAGAAAAGTGATGTTCCCAAGTACTAGCAGACTCAGACTGAAATTTCCCTCAAGTATTTTAAGAATAAACTAGTTACAATTATGTACTCTTGGACACAGCACACAGACTTAACTTGATAAACACAGGAAAAATAGCTAATTTAACTTAGAATTATTAATTCGTTTGGCTGTCTTGATACACCAACTTGATTGCTTCTTTTAAATAACTAGGTACAGAGGCTTTTTTTCTTGTACAAAGCTTAGTTATGGTTTACCATCATTTTTAGCCATCTAGAAACTAATTAGATTATGACAATAAACCAAATGTGTCAGCATAAGCAACCAGCATGCATTTAGATGCTCTTATCTTTGCAGCAAAAACCCCAAATAGCCACCACAGCTCTACTCAACTTTACAATGGGGAGACAGCTAAAAATTAAGATGCTTGTTAAAAAAACCAACAAAATAAAAAGGATCCTTCATGCACATTAAATCCTCACAAGTGGTATGAAGACAAACTGAGAGAACTATCTTGAGGGCACAAAATCACCATTCAGGAGAGACTTGAGAAAGGATGAAAGCAAGCCCGTAACAGTACATGCCAGTGCTCGGTCTGCTGAAACCAGGAACATGTCCCTGTTCAAATCCATGAGGCATGCAGAGACAGTTAGGCCATGCACTTGCATTAATTTCTCCACTCCTGTGTTTGGTGTGGAAGATCCAGGGAAATTCCCCAGAAAACACTACTTTGGAGGGATTCATCAAAGAAGTTGCTTCAAACTTCTCCAAGATGCTGCAGTTTCCACAGGATCAGGTGATGCTCTAGAGGAACCCAGTGAAACATGGTGAGCTGCTTGTTGTGGTCTCTGAGCTCTCACTGTAAATTTCTCTGGTGCTAGAGAAGGGCAAGTAGCAAATGGGATTATCATGTTTTGAAAAGGTTCTAGGAAAATCCAGGGAGCTACAGCCCACTAAACCTGACACCTGCAGCACACAAGTAAGCAAAAACTTCATATAAAAACCAGAACTAGTATGCTTCTGAGGAGACGTGATCTGCAAGGCAAAGGTCAGAATGCCTGCTAAATTCAATGTATGCTTCTCATGGGCAAGGATACAATAACATGACTCCCTAAGGCCTCTTAGCAAATTATTTTAGGCAAACTAAGCAGAGATGAGATAAAAGGAATGAGATGGTAGAAGTAAATGGTTCGTTTTCATGGTGGCAGAAAAATACCACTGAAATCTCCATGACCTGTACTGGTGATCTTACTGAAATAATCTGGAAAAAGTAGGATGCAGAGGGGTAAAAACTTATTAATCATTCATTGCTGATGCATAAAGAGCTGCAGGAGTGTAAAAAACTGAGTGGCTGGTTTGCATGGCCAAATTTTGGGGTGGACAGGAGTAGTGGGGGGGTACAGGTGTGGCTTCTGTGAGAAAAGCTTCTGCTAGAAGCTTCCCCCATGTCTGACAGAGCTAATGCCAGATGGCTGCAAGAAGGACCCCACCACTGGCCAAGGCCCATCAGGCATGGCAGCACCTCTGGGATAACAGAATTAAGCAGGAGAAAAAAACCTATGCAACAGCAGCTGGAGAGAGAAGTGAGAAGATGTGAGAGGAACAGCTCTGCAGGCACCCTGGTCAGTGAAGGAGGGGAGGAGGTGCTCCAGGCACCAAGGCAGATTCCCCTGAAGCCCCTGGAGAAGATCAGGGTGAGGCAGGCTGCCCCCTTACAGTCCATGGTGGAGCAGATACCCATCTGCACCTCATGGAGGACCCCACACTGGAGCAGCTGGATGTCTTTGAAGGAGGCTGTGACCCTGTGGGAAGCCCACGCAGGATCAGGTTCCTGCATGCTGTAGCAAGGGAAGAGTGTGAGGAGCCCTCCCCCTGAGAAGGAAGGAGCAACAGAGACGAATCGTGATGAACTGACCATGACCCCTATTCCCTGTCCCACTGTGCTGCTCAGGGGAAGGAGGTAGAGAAAATTAGGAGTAAAGTTGAACCTGGGAAGAAGGGAGAGATTGGGGGGAAGGTTTTTTAAGATTTCTTTTGTTATTTCTCATTACTCTTATTTTATTTGTTATAAATTAAATTAATTTCCCCACGTCAAGTCTGGTTTGCCCTGTGCTTATCTCAACCCACGAGCCTTTCATTACATTTTTTCTCCCATCTGAAGCTGAGGAGGGCACCTGGCCTCCAGCCAGGGTCAACCCACCAAGGTGGGGATAACAGCAACACATGAAGTTGAACATAAATCAATGCAAAGCAGTGGCCATTGAGAAAAGCCAACACAACTGTAAACGTACAACAATGCACTCTGATCTTTGCTGCTCAGATGTGAGGTCCTGCAGTTATGACAGACAGCTCTCTGGAAACATCAGCTCCATGAACAGGGTCAATCATAAACAAAGTTTAGGAAGTTCTAGGGAACAAAGAAGAAAATGGAGAACATCCCTACGCTTCTCCATGAGCCCACGCTGTGCCTGCTTCTTGAATGCAGTGTATACTCTGAGACTCCCATCCCAAAACCAAGAAAACCTTTGGAGAAGAGTAATGGAGAGTAAGGTCAACATTAGGAACTGATTCCCATATGAGGAGTGATTAAGTAAATGAGGTTTCTCCAACCTGGAGAAGAGATTGTGGGGTGTGTGGGATTACCAAGGGAAGGACTGCAGACGGATGGATTGCCCACTGCTGCTTCTGAAACGGCGCAATGAGCTGACAGCAGCTACACTAAAGGAGGTGTGTTCTCCTGTAACGCTGAACAAGCTGTGATGCTCCTTGGCATTGTTACTGTGAATGCTAACATTTTATAAAGGCAAATTTATGGGTAGCACATTAGTGAGGGATTGTTACATTCACACAGGCGCAAAAAGATCCCCACCCTCTAGGAGGTGCCTGAGTTTTATATTCCCAGAGTCTGGGCAAACATCCAGGGAAGTATCCCCACGTGCTTGTTCTATCCCTACTCCCCTCCCTAGGCATTTACTTTTGGCTACAGTTGGAGGCAGGATACTGGGGGTGGTGGGGGTGGACCTCTGGCCTGACTCTGTACAGCTGTTCTAATGTTTTCATGATCTCATTTATCATTTCTTTTAAAGTGCTTGTCTTTCTGTGACACTGAAGTGGCTAAAAGTTCAAAGAGAGTTTAGAAGCTTAAATAAAGAATTCTTGTTGCTGTAAAACACTAAAACCAGGACCAAAATCATAAGCTAAATTAAATTGTTTCCCAACTCATTGATTTATGATGCATAATGTGAAATATGGCAAAGTCAGCTCAGGATTTTACAATGGGTACTATATGTTCTGAGAAGGAAGAAATTAAAGCTGCTTACAATAGACTTCCTGCTGGGAAGGTGAGAGAGGAGGGAAACTTGGTATCCCAAAGGATGCTCTGGTAACAACCCGAAACCAAACCAAGAGCTGTGAGTCATCAAAGCTGCAAAGCTATGGGAGAAAATCCAGGAAGCCAGACTTAAAATAGGAACAGAGGGAAGTGGCGGGGGGCGGGGGGGAAGACAGAAATAAAGAGAAAGAACATGAAGAGAGACCTGGAGAGAGCTGCCTGGTGCTGAAAAGCCATGGAGGTAGCCACACCACTAGTCTTCTTTCAGGCTGGCACACATTTATATGGATCTCAAAAGGGGCCATCCAGCATGCTCCCAGTAGCTCACAACCAACACTCCCACCAGTGCTTACACTGTGCATGAAAATTGCAGCTGAGCAGTGAGCCATGTTCAGAAGCAATTCACCTATAAACTAACTCTTTATGGCAACCAGGCTTATGGTTTGGACAGGCTTTGGGATGTCTCTCTGGGGAGTGGAGTTTGAGGATCAGGTGTTGGTCTATGGCTGGCACCCTTATCCAGGAAGCTGGGATATGAGTTAGATGTGGAAGCCTGAAGGAAGGGAAAGAAAGGAAGCGAAGGAGGAACCTTACGTTTTCCTATCATCTGTAATAGTTGTGCAGGATTTTATTTTGGCTTGGCTAACTTTTTTTCTGCCTTGTAATTGTTACCTACCTACAATAAAGATGTACGTCACTTGACCCACAAGCTTGCCCACTGTTAGCAGACTTAGGTGATGCCAAGAAATATGAGGCACATTTCTTTCAGGATAAAAACCTTGCACTGAACGTGCATTCAGGTGCTGCTAGTAAACCTGTAGCCTACCATCTTGCCAAGAGATGAAGAGTTTCTTTGGCCAAATGACAAAAGCTGGTGTGCAGTAACATTGCAAGGTGCAGGGCTCCCTGCAGTGAGTGCACACCCGTGTTCCTCCCGCGAAGCTCGCAATACAGAGCAGTACCCCGCAGCCCTGGACAGGCCCTCAGTCACCTCATTATTTATAGCCTCCTTACCAGCTGCAAACTAAACCAGTAATCGTTCATGCTTTATGTAATGTACTTTGGGTTTAAATTACAAGTCTCTTTTTCCCCTGAAATTCCATTCTCCTCCATGGCATGCTATAGAAAAGACGTCATTATTTAGCACTTAGGAAAGGAATGGTAAGGAGCTGCCTTCTTTCCTAAGGGCCAATCCAGTGGTGATTGATAGCTGTGACTAATCACAGAGCGATGGGTTGGAAGGGACCTCAAAGACCATCTAGGTCTAATCCACTGCCATGGGCAGGGACACCCTCCACTGGACCAGATTCGGGTTGCTCAAAGCCCCATCCAACCTGGCCTTGAACACTGCCAGGGAGGGGGCAGCCACAGGTTCTCTGGGCAGCCTGTGCCAGGGCCTCATCACCCTCATCATAACTTTTTTTTCCCCTTATATCTAGTCTAAATCTACCCTCTTTTAGTTTTAACCCATGATCCCTTATCCTACCACTCCATGCCCCTGTAAACAGTCCCTCTCCACCTTTCCTGTAGGCCCTTTCAAGGTACTGGAAAGCTGCTATAAGGTCTGCCCAGAGCCTTCTCCACGCTGACACAAGCCCAACTCCCTCAGCTTGGTTTCATAGGAGAGGTGCTTTAGCCCTGTGATCATATTTGTGGCTCTTCTCTGGCCTCGCTCCAACAGCTCCACGTCCTTTTTGGGCTGGAGAAACTGCCTTTGGTTATCTTTAACCCTGATGTCACTAAGGAAAGACGGAGCAACCTTTTCAGTGCCACGTGGCAAACACTGGCATTGGTGCCTTTTGAATAGGTCACATGGATAGATAATGGTGTAAACTACTTCTCTGTGCCTCAGTTCAGCTGCTGAGCCTGCCTGAAGCATCAGCAGCTATTCCCTGATACTTATAACTTCACATGCTCTCTCCTACAGATACAGCAGCTGAAAAAAAGTGCAGGTAGGAGGCCCTCAGACAAAAAGGCAGTATGCAGACCTTCTTCCTCATGCCTCTGCAGCAGAAGAGGTGGTGGGCTGCCTGCAGCTTGCAGTCTGCTGTTCTGGTCACACTGCTTGGAGTCAAGAAGAAGGTTTCAGACAGGTAAAATGGGATGTGGAAGAAAAGCAGGAAGAAAATGAGTCTCATCTTATGCTGTGAGCTGCAGAAAATTTAAAAAACTTGTCAACTATTTAAGTTTTCCTTACAGTATATTAGGAATAAAATTGTCGGGTATTTTAGCACTTTACAGCTTGCTTTTCTAAGCTTCCCTTATCCGCTCCACCAGTTAGACTCTTCTGTGGAGAGTTCATCTTTTTGCACTATTCTTAACAACTTGTCAATTTTTTTTAGCTTTTCTCCGCCCTTCCTCATTTTTCCTGGTTTCCTCAACTAAGTTGATTGATATGCTAAACCTCTCGATAAATGGGAAGAGAAAACAAATTAGACTATTTGTAACTTAACTAGAAGCTGTGTAAATTGAGAATTTAGGATGTGGTTTCGTATCAGTTTGATCATCTAGGCTGCAGTGCTCCTGCCATCCCCACTGTAGCCCAGGTACCTGCAGCCCACTTTTCTCACTAGCACTTGCACAGCAGTACAGGGAGCGGATTCAGCTGGAGACCGAGCCACTCACTTTCTGACTGAGGCACAGCAAAAGCTGTGCTGGGATTGGGGCAGCCCACCTTAGGTGCGGAACAGCTCTGGAGCGACCTGCAGAAAGCTTTGTCTGTTGTGGGCAAGAGGAGATTTTTTTCAGCCCCGACGACTTGTGAAGTTACAGAGGGATAAAGCGCTGAGTGCTGTTTCCAGAAAGGGAAAGGGTGTGCGTGTGGTTAAGGTTTCAGAAACATCTAATTAGAGATGAAGGGAAGTTGAGGCTATTCAGGCTTGGCTGTAGGTGGTTAACCAGTTGGAGCCCTCGGAACAGCAACAGGGGATGTAAGAAACAAGCACTCAATGAGAAACATTTTCCTGAGCCTGGGAGGTGGGGCTGTACCAGGCTCCTGCGTTCGCTTGCCAGCGCCCTGCCCGATGCCAGCCCCCTGTAACGCCAGGCGTGCGGACCGCACGGCGATCAAAAGCCGGGCTCCTGCGCTCGTTCCTCCTCTCCCCTCAGGGCATGTACCCCAGCTAGGGCCCCCTCCTGTTTGCTCCCCCCACCCCCGTGCTCCCGCCTGCCCGGAAGGCTGGCAGGGAAGCCCGCAGCAGCTTCCCGCTCAGCCCCGCTGGGCCACGGGAGGCGTGCGGGGTGTGCGTGAAGCGGCCCAGGAAAGCCTCGGGGCAGCGTTCAGTCACCGCCACCGATTTTCGGGTGCGGAGCCGGGCCCTCCCGCCCGGGAGCGGGGCTGAGAGCACACGGCCGGCCGGGGCGGGGGGAGAGGGGAGAAGGAGGAGCGATCCCCCGCGCTCGCCTCGCCCTCGGCCGCCCGCAGCCGGCCCCTGCGGAGCCCACGTCAGCAGCCGCGAGCCCGCCGCCGGAGAGGCGGGGACAGGGCGGGGCAAACCGTCAACGGCNGGGGCAAACCGTCAACGGCCCCGCCGCGCGCCCTGCGCGGGAAAGAGCGGCCCCGATCGAGGTCTTCGGGGTTACCGCCCCTCAGCTCGCGAGGAGGGGGCGGGGCCAGCCTAGTTCCCACCCCACAGCGTGGATATAAAGCTGGCGAGCGCCCCCTCGCCCGTTCTTTTGCTGCGGAGTGTTAGCACCAGGAGGTAGGTCTGTGGCCGAGGCGGTTGGGGCTGAGGCGTTCGCCGCTTCCCGGGTGGGGCCACGGGGCTTCTGGTTTGTGCTTGGCTTGTACGCGAAGCTCCCCCGCAGCGCCGCTCGCGTAGTGCGTGAGGCCGGAGCTGGTGGGGGAGGCTCGCACCTGGGGGCCGTGGGGGGGGGGGCGAGGTCGGGGCCGGGCTCAGGTCTACCGCGGGGCCGCAACCGCGGTGTGCGGTAACCCCGCTGCAGCCGCGGCGGCGAGGGGATGGAGGGGCGCACTACAGGTCCCGGAGTGCCTCGCGCCTCGGCGGGGAGGGGAGCGGCAGCGCGGCGCGGGCCCGTTCCCTGGCGGAAGCGGAGTCCCACGGCGCGGGGCACTGTGGGGCGGGTAGTCGGTGGCGGCGGCGCGCGTGGGCGGCGAGGTACCATTTTGCCCTGGTGCGGGCGGTGCCCGGCGAGGCGCTGCCGGGCCTGCGCCATTTTGATCGTAGGCTGGCCCGTCCCGCGCCGGGGAGCTCCTCGGGTACCTGCGGAGGCCGGTCAGCCAATGTTGCCCGCCAGTGGCGTCAGCTGGGGTTGGGAGCGGACTCTTGCCTGGGAGATGCAGCCTTTCACTTCACTCGGCTGTGGTTTGAGTTAGTACTTACAAGGGCGGCTAATGCCGAGGCGTTAAATCGACCTAAGCGTCGCGATGAGAGTGAGGCAGTCTAGTGAAGAGGTTAGGGCCCCTTTTCTAAGGAGGAGTTGCCTTGTTCGTTGCCACAGTGCTCTGGGGTACGCGTTTGTGTTGCCTGTACGCGTTTCAGAGGCCGTCGGCATCAGGGAATTGTCCTACAACAAAAAACATAAAAAAAAGCAGTTACTGTAAAATTTACATACTTTGCCAGCCTCAGTCTTCCAGTGCTTTTTAAATGTAAATAACAAGATTACTTGACTTATTGATGTCTTTTTTTTTTTCTTTTGCCAGGCAATGAAGCAGTACAATAAAGGGTAGACTTAGTAGAAAAACCCCTACGTACACCTTCCCAAACTTCCCATGCCCTTAAAATGTCAATTTTTTTCACCTTTTGCGATGCTAACGGCATTGAGCCCTAGTCCTTCTGGAAGAATGAGCATTATGATTAAAAAAATAAACCTAGGATTCTAGGCTCTAATCTGCCAGCAAAGAGTGGGAGATGGTTGTGTTCCTGTGGGAAGCTGTTGGGTGCATTCATTCCGTGTTGGATTAGCTTGTCTAATGATGGCTGGAGTCACGTTAGGTTACTGAACAGTAATATTTTTGAATCTTAGCTAGCTGCTAGGGACATTTGGTTATTGGGTGTAATAAACAAGCTTAACTTTAGATTTTTTCATAGCTAAAATTGGTGGATTTTGTGATCTGAAACAAGATGTGTTTAATAACTTAGGTTAATTGGTTGCTATCCAATCTAAATAGTGTAAAGTGAGAAACATTCTTAGAAATGCGTATTTTAAGTACTGTATATGACAAAACAAATGCTTTGTCATGTGTTTCTTTGCCTGGTTGAGTTGGTAGATACAAATACTTACTATGTGGTTAAAACCGAATACTTAAAGTCCACTGAAATTAGTGCTTATAATTGAAAGGAGTGAAACGTTAGGCTGATTAATTTTGGTTTTAATCTTTTTGGCCTAAAGTTTAATAGTGGGTGCAAGCACTTACTACTGCAGTGGTTTTAACATGGGTTTTCCAGTGGATGTAACTCTTAACTCCTTTGTTACTTAATTGGCTGTGTTTCTTGTTACTTTCTAAAAAGCTTCCTGCAGACTTTTTTAAAGGACTTTAGTATTTAACACACTATTGTTTCTGTGGCTTGAGAGGTTGTTGATGAATATTGTCTTCTAATGTGTGACTTAATGGACTAGTGTCCTGATTCTAGCCAGGCCAGTCTCAATCTCCCCAAGCAGCCAGCCCAGGTGAGTTGAGTTAGCCTGCACTGTTTTCCAAACCACCTGACATCACTCCCCCATAAAAGGGGCTGGTCTGGGAGGGGCACTCCTGGACCCCTCCAAGGCAGTTGGAGTGTGTCAGACCTCTCATTGTGCAGTACCTATGTTTTCACTGGGTCTAAGTGAAATTTGCTCTGGGCTGTTACTGTTCCCCTTTCATGGTGATTTGGTCTGTAAACTGTCCTTTACCCTAACCCACTGTCAACAGGCTCTGTCTGTGCTCAGTCACTGTTTGGGGCTGAACCACCACACCTAGTAAGAATCTTCTGGCTTCAAGTGTAAAGTTTGTTTACTGTTTGTTTTTAGGTATGATGGGGAGGAGGAAGTTTTCGGTGGTGTCCAATACATTCTATGGAACTGTTAAGGTAATGGCTCTTTTTTTTTTTAATTGCCCTGAAAGTGATACTACATTTGTGTCACTGATCAAGATAATAAATGCTTCATTCTTAATTAGTTTCCATATTTTTTTCTGTCAAAAGTATGAAATATTTTAAGTGTCAGAGGGTTGTTATCTTTATATGTCTGAGTGGGACAAAAACAGTTACAGTATGTTACGTTTTCATAATTGCAATCAAACTGATGAGTAATTATCAAATTTTTTTTTAGCTCTTCACTGAGTTAAGACTTTAGGTCACTTGTTTTAATGTCTTTCACTGTAGCATTTAAGTAAGCATGAAGACCTGTATGATAAATCACTTGACGGGCTAACTTGTTCTTAATTATACTGGTCTTGCATATGGTATGAGTTAGCTGTCTGGCCTTGCGTGTGTATTGGCATTAATTTGAATATACATACATGACCAAATTTGACTGTAATTTGCAGGTAATGATCCTGCAAACTAAAGACAGTAATATTACATTGTGAATAAATGCATGGGCAACTTACACAGATGTTTTTGAAATAGAAGCTTGAATGCCTCATTTCAGATATCACAATGGTTACAAAAGGGTCCAAAACCAGGGCAGGCTAATTTTTTTTCTAGTGCATATAAAATGTCAACTTGATGGGTATTGAAGGCTGTTCTAGACCAATATTGAATTGTATGAAAAAGTGAATTTTTAGTCCCTGGTTATGTTTCTGACATGGTTATGAGAAGTGATGCTAGACCACAGCAATAAACATTTTCTACTTAAAAAGGTAATTTTTGTTTAACTTCAATTTTAGCCCTTCATGGAAGAACCATCAGAAGTAGAAGAATACTTGGTACACACAAGTGGATTTTCCTGAAAGCTATGTATGTTCCGAATAATCACTGGGGATATATTAATATAAATATAATTAGCAAAATGTATGCATGCTTGAATTAGGATTGTTATTTACTTTGAGGTATCCTGTTCCAGGCATGTTTCACATGATGTAGAACTGTGTAGGCCAGGGAGCTGGTGAATAGAATCATAGAATGGTCTGGGTTGGAAGGGACCCCAAGGATCACAGAGCTCCAGCCCCCCTGCCACAGGGAGGGCCACCAACCTCCAGGCCTGGAGCTACACAAGGTTGCCCAGGGCCCCAGCCAACCTGGCCTTGAACACTTCCAGGGACAGGGCATCCACTACTTCTCTGGGCAGCCTGTTCCAGCACCTCACCCCTCTTTCTGTAAAAAACTTCCCCCTAATATCTAATCTAAACCTTCCTTCCTTTAGTTTTAATCCATTCCCCCTTGTCCTGCCATTATCTGCCCTTTTAAAAAGTTGAATCCCCTCCTGCTTATAAGCTCCCTTCAGGGACTGGAAGGCTGCAATGAGGTCCCCCCGCAGCCAACTATTCCCCCCGCAGAATAGTTGATGTGGACTGCTGTCAAGAGAAGCTGGTAAAATGTGTGTATCTGAAGTGTGCATAGTAAATTTGACAAAGATGACCTGATAAGAGCTTTTAAATTTTGAAGTTACACAGGAGATAGAAGTATAAAATTACTTAGGTGAAGAAAACAAAGGGGTCGTCTAGTGACTTGCTAAGAAATAACTTCAGGATCTGTAGTCAATTTAATTTGACTACAATGCCTACAACCAGCTATTGGGAGGAATGGGGATCTGTGAGAGTACAACTTGGTTGTTCCTAATGGGTTGTGCTGTATTATGTGCGAATGTGTTGTAATTCATTGTTCTACTCAAATTTCTAGAATGGCATGAGCAGTGTCTAATAATGGGGATGTCAGGTGTGGTGATGAAAGATTTCCTGGCAACTGTACTGCAACAGATAGAGGTAATACTTATTAAGCTGCTGAAATTTTTTAATTGCAATGTAGTCCCTTTTCAGTACATCTGCATGTGAAAGACACAAAGCTTACTTTGTGGAATGTATGAATGTATGAATTGCTCTGCAGTTCCCAGTCACTGATACTTAAGTGGTGAATCATGATGAAACTGCCAAACCTGATATGTTGATGAGAAGCTTCATACGGATCTGGCTACTGAGATGAACCGCTTAAACCTTTGAAAAGTCACATCATCTTTTGGTCATTACCCTGGTTGATGTGACTTTATTTCTGTCTCCATGTACAAGCTGGATGCCAGCATGCTCCAGGTTGTCAGTAAGGATGTTGGTGTGTTATTTAAACTTGCCTTATGTCCATGTTAACATAGGTAGGTGCTGTTGCAAAAGCTAGCATCTTAAAAAGTTGGGGGAAAGAGTGTTAGCTCCCTGTAATTTGAGGTATCCTGTTTTACAGTGGGTAAAAACAAACATGAGCTGGGTATTAGCAGTGCCCTGGTAAAGAAGGGTTGCTGGTGTTTGAAAACTACTGATGACATTTGCACTTTGACTCTTAGAAAGGAACTGCTAACTGAAGGCTTGCTCAGATGTGAAGATTTAGGAAGGAAAAGTAACCTCGATGATAAGAGGTGAAACTTGGTGGTGAATTGAATTTTAATTACATTTAACCCTGGAGTTTAAACAGAAGGGCTAGTATAAGGTGATCCTTGGAGCAGGCAAAAAGCATGCTTCTGAACGCTTACTGTGCATCAACAGTATTGGTAGTGACTTCCCTAAGAATTTAATTGTCAAACACCTCATTTCAAACCTTTACAATGAAACTATATTTAACTGCATTGGTTCCCGAGTATCCACAGGTTGTTTTTATTTAAGAAGGTAAAATCTAAAGTATGAGGATGGGTTCTAATTTTCTTGTCTTATTAAAACATCTACAATTTTATTCTACCCCTTGTTAAAGAAGTGTATTTTTAAATACTTTGCTAACTGCCAGCAGTTTCTTGTGAAGAATAGGCTTTGTCCCACTATATGAAGTTAAGATGTGGGAGTGAAATTTCTTGTGTGGCAGCACTACCTATAAAATGATGTATTGTTTAGACAGGTGATGTTACAAGTACTGAGACTCAAATGGCTGATGTAGAAAACAGTTGGAAGTAGCAGGCCTTGCTCATGCAACCAGTGTGTTCTGTCTTTGCAGGGATGTTTGAAGGCTGCTGCTTAATTAAAGGCATGAATTGTAATAAATGTTAGGATGAATTTAAAAGCTTGGTGGGGGACTAGGGCTTAAAACAACTGGTATATCTGATTAATGAAGAACCTATCCCAACCCTGATAAATAGCTTGATGAAAAATGAATGTGACTTCTGAATTGACTCCTAACACCAGAACGAATTAAGTGTTTGAAGATTGTAGGCTTCATAGTATTTACATACCTTGAAACACAACAAAACTGGTGTGAAAAACTGACAGCTTCTTAAGGACTGGTTTAAAACCTGCAGTATTGTCAACCCTATTTATAGGCAGGAAGAGACCTAAACCAGTTGTATTAAAAATGGCATATTTGAAGCAGTGTGGGGTTTGTGTATCTGCTTTTTGGAAAACCGGGTGAAACATTCAATGATCTATCTTTGCCCTTTTTTTCCAGACTCTGAATTCTAGCTCAGAGGTAGTCTGGATTTTCCTATTGCTTGCAGGAGAGTCCTGCGTAGAAAAACATGGTCTGGATGCAGTTTTTTATTTAATGCTTGTTGGTGGATTTTAGTGTTTTGATAGAAGCTGAGAACCAGCTATTAGCCACTTTTCAGAAATGAACTCTGATTCTGATAGAGGGGGAATTCTACTTGATTTTAATAGTTGCCTGTCACAGTTTGTAGCCAAATTGAGCAATAGCTGGGCAGGAGAAGCAAAATAAATTCTGCTATGGTGTGATTGCACTTCAGAGTTAAATTTCTCAGAGCTTGGGGAGCACTGATGTTAAGCAAATACATGTCCAGTAAAGTAGTTTGGTCTGCATGAGGCTAAATAATAGGCAAGTTGTATTTTGAGTAATGGAAGAGGTTTTGTCTGAACTAATAAATGTCCTTTTTTTTGACAGGAAAGTGGTCAAAATGTGGGAACAAATGCATTTTGCTTAACCAGGTATGTAATTGAAAAGCTTCTAAACAGTTTCTCATTTTAAATCTCTGTACTTATGGTTTGGGAATGTTTTGTATATTACAGCTGTTGATGTACTTTATTAAGTAATTCATGTGGTAAGTTGGTATAATACTTCTGTACAGCTGGAATTTAAGGACCTTTGTTCCCCAGGGCACAATGTGTGCTGATAGCTAAGCAAGATTAGGTAACAGCTTTTGTAACTGTGTAAAGTTTTAAATAAGTGTGTGTTATTTCAATGTATCAAAGGACTAGAGTATGTTTTATTGCTGCACTGCAGTCAGAAACCCTGTAGAAAAGAACATTTCCTGTTACATACACGGCTTCTGTATTGCTTTTGTCTCCTCTGTGATGATCCTATCCCGAACCTGAATTCCGTGTTGAAAAACATAATACGGATCCGGAATCTGAGATGAGAACAAAAGATTTTATTTAAACTTTCTGAAGTATTAAAATACCTGTAGGCTGTTAACGTTGTGGTGGTGTTTGTGACAGATCCCTTACATGAACTTGCTCTCTTTTTCCAGTGACAAGTTGGAAGACTGTCAGCCCTGCCTGACAAATGTGGATGATCTGTAACTTCTGCGCAAGTGTAACTTCTGAAGAGTTGTTGTGGCCTGAAGTGGATGCTGTGCTTTTTTAAAAGCCTATAGAAACAACTGCATTAATTTTGTTGAGTGGATGATGTTTTCAGAAACTGTGTGAACAAAAACTGTGTCTGCACATTCAAAATAGCGCTTGTCCTGAGACATTGAGCTGCTCTCTGTAGGAAGGACAGCAGCTGCATTAGGGAAATGAGTGGTGAGCTTTGATACATGGAAGACCCCAAGAGAGTATTGGCCCTTTTAAAATACCATGAGGGTATGCAGACTTGCTGACACTGAAGATATGTAATAACTCAAAACAGTGGAAGTCACAGGTAGGCCCTGTAAAGACAGGGAGAAAGCAAAATGGATACGCAAATTCAAGCGAACAAGTCACCTTGAGTGCTGTCATCCAGGAGATAGGAGGAAGTAGATAATGTGATTGTGGTATGAAAACGTCAACATGAAATTCTTGTAAGAAAGAAATTGAGAAGTCATCAGGAAAGTTGTGGTTGTAGCAAAGGCAAGGTCTAAAGCTTGCATCACTGTCTGTATCAAGTGAGGGAGAGAGTAGCTGGGGTTTTATGGTCTGCCGCTTGAGTATGAAAAGGCCAGTACCTCAACTACAGAGCTGCCTTCTGAGAAGTACACCAGCAGTGTTACCTCCTTGCTTTGTGGGGAAAAGAGGTCAGTAGTGGGAGAAGGGAGCACACTGGGACTTGGGATTTTTCACTGGAAAACAAATGGTGCTGTGTCACAGTAACAGCATATTTGCAGTAGTCTCAAATTAGTGTCCTTCCACACAGTGAGGGGAAGTAACCAAGTAAATTAGTAGAGCTAAAGTTACTGAAACATTACAAAATGCACCAGAAAAAAATACACTGTAGTCTGCAGCCAAAACTGACAGTATTGAATGCCAGCAGCTCTCTTTCTCTAGAGAGCTGGAGGAATTCCTGTAGCTCCTGGAATATGCAGATTTCTGAACGACACATTCAATGAAAAGCCCAGTTTTCTGTCTGAGCAGTGTCATGAAGTGTGAAACACCACAGTAGCAACACTTAAAGCTTGGGAATGTCAAAAATAAGTATCAATCTGACTTCCTAAACATGAACTAAGGATGTGACCAAACTCCAGGACTGTACTGCCTCACTGAGCAGATAGCTTACGTTATTGCTAGAAAGCAGTAACCAGCTACTTTGGCAAGAGTCTGCTTCTTTGCAACAAGCAACTAATGAGCAGAAACTGCATTACAGAACAGTTTCCCTTCATTGCTTTCAATGGGATGTATTATTCCTGTTAATGTTACAGGCAAGGGCAGGCATTTCCATGTGCTGTATTTTGTATATGCTCTTTCTGGAATAAAGATAAGGATGTGAAAAACCTACTAGCTGTTGCAGATCAGGTCTGTAGTTGCACCGCGGTGTTCTTGACTGTACATTGCAAGAGCTACGAAGGCAGTGTGGCCTTCTTGCACTGACTGGTACCATTGCATACTGGATTCATGATACTCCATGCTGTGCTTGAGTGACTTCCTGGACAACACACACTGTCAGCTGTTACTTAGTTCAGGAGTGGGAAGAGATTGATCACCCTTAGCCCACTGCAGTTCTGTGTAAAGCTTGGGTGTGGGTGACAGCATCTAGTGAAGCTACTTGGATGGTAAGTCAGTTGCTGGTCCTGGCTAGGTCAGCCTCTTCTAGAGGGGAAAAAAGATGTCAAAACCCAAGATAAATGGGTAATGGAGTAGCAATACTTGGTAAGTACTTTAAGATACCCTAAAAGGATGTGTATATAACTTGCACAACAGGGTCAGAGTATGGGGCATATAAGGGTACTATCTTCTTAGCCTTTGTGCTGCTGATGTGAAATACAGAAGCTTCTGAGATGCTGTGAGTAGATCCAGTAAAACTAGTGAGAATTAGTTGATATTACAATTTTAGCATCAAATAAAAGACCAGACATATCGGGTGGGGGGGGTGCCTGTCTCCAGGCCTGTTCAAGCATGAAGAATAGGTACCACTCAGCTTAAGAAATGGTAGATGTGGGCAGTGATAAGGCGTGTTGACTACTGAGCTGCAAGCCTTCCTGTAGGAATGCTCCTGTGCTAGAGGGCTGCAGATTAGATGGGTGACCACAGGAAAAAGTGTTAATACTTACAATATAGCAAGCTTGCTTACAAAAATGACTTGCTTTAGAGGTTTTGGAATATATGACTAATGAAAATTATGTAGGACGGTCATAGTTATTTAAGGTGCAAAGAAGAGTATTTTAATGGCTTCTTTGCTTGGTGGGAGGGAGGTGTTTGCAAACCACTTGTGAATTTAGCTCTGGCATGGTCTTGAGTGGTACTTTACACAAGTGATTGAGGAGATGTAGTTTTGAAGACATGCGTGACAGGCTTGGAATGTGGTATGAAATTCCTCTGCACAAGTATGCCATTAAACTTGAGTTTTACAAAACACCTTGATAGATGTAAAGCTTTTGAGTTTGTGCAGTAAACAGTGTGAAAGCACTTTGGGTTTCTGTGCCTTAAATAGTCTGGGGAAGTCTTGCACTAAACATCATTAGTGTTGAACTTCAGTGTCTCAAGGCTTGGGCTCTGTTCCAAGAAATCTGCGGTTAGACAAACTTTGTTCTGGAATATTGCCATGGATTGGGTTTAGTAACTGGGCACTGAAACCACTGGTGTGCTCATAAGCAAGATGAGTACTTTGCAACCACAAGGAAGAGTAGCTCTGCACAAGTGTTTTACCACTGCTCAAGTAATGAGGTCCCTGTTAAGGTGGGAGGTTTTGTCTGTTGCTGACTTGTCTTCCTAGTGGAGACTACAAATGAATGCTTGCAAGTGAGCAAAAGGAAGCCAGCAGTGGTTAACTCGCCACAGCACCCCTGCTGCTAGGTGAGTGCAAAGCCTGCCCTAAGTAACCGATCCTAGAGACCAGAAATACCGGTGTAAGCTGTGCTGTCTGGCTACAGGCCTGCTGAGAAATGTGCCACTGCCTTGGCTGCAACTGTACCCTGTGCCAGCCTCGGTGGGTTGCTGCCTTCCACTGCAGGCAAGCTCTTGGGTTGTGTAAGTAATAAAGCTTGGGTATGAGTTTCACCAGTTCAAAATGGGTGTTGAAATCAAATAAAAGTTGATAGAAAAAAGTACTCCCTGAGACAGTCAAGCGTGGACACAGCTGAGCAAGCAAAGTGTTAGACTTTGCCCAAGGAAAGGTATTCTCTGTATTGGGGTATTTAACCCTGGCTTTGGGTCAGTAGCTTTTTGGCATCCCCCCTCCCACAGGTCTAAGGACAGAATTTGTTATTGAAGTATGATTTTTAACAGATTTCTGTTAATTTTAGGTGTGCAGATGGAGGCCTTTGCATGCTGTGTAAATGCATGTGTCCAATTATTTCGATTCTCTCTGCTTTTTGTTGTTAGAACCGGTATTACAAGCATTTTTGCTTGTCTGCCCTTGTCTGTCTCCCTTGGAGGATGTGAACTGGAGAAGTAAAATTCAAATGATGAATTAATTTTCTTTCAAACATTATGTGGCTTTTTAGTTGATAGTCCAGTTGAGCTATCGGGGCTCTGAAGACAGTACTTCTCTGCCATTGTCTCAAACTTCCTGCGGGCTCCAGAGGACAAAGTGGTGTTTGATGCTCAGAAGAATGGCTGTATTGAGCCGGACAAAGTCTGCCTCCTCAGTATTCTGTCTGAGGATGACCAGTAGAAGGAACAGGAGAAGTATAGAGAGCCTTTCCAGCAGTTTGCTTGGGAATTTCCTGAGGAGATTTTCATTTGTGTTTGAATACTATTTGGCAAAATTACGACTTACCTCCATTTAAAGAGATGTGAAACATGACTGCTATGTGGGCTGTGAAATATATGAAGGAGTGTGTATTTTAGTAACCACCGGAGAGTGGATTGGGAGGGGGCTGAAGTAAAAAGCTTGCTCTTGTTTTCCCTTTCTTTGAAGCTGGTGTTTTCAACTTTGACTAATGAAAACAGTGGTAAGTGGAGTCCAGTTAAGGCCCCAGTGCTGGGTTAGCATTGCTATTTAATTGAGTTATGTTGGAGGTGAAAACTTGGAAGTACTGATGTGCGCTCTTATTTTTGGTATCCCTGAGCTATACTTCATATTAAAGGTTTCTGAAGCACCTCACCAAAGCAATAACCATTGTGTTTTTTTCTGTGATTGAAATGCTCAGTAACTGAAGGAATACTGTCCCAGATATGGTGGTACGAGTTTTATGGTTGCAGGTGAAGAATGGCTAAAGGATTAAACTCTGTCCTGAAATAAAGTTCAGCTTTGTATATGTAGAAAGATGAATGGACTGAAAGAAATGCTTAGACCTTCCTTTGAAATTGATAAGTTGATGGAAGTGAAAAAGTAAAGCTGGTATTTTTCAATCTTGAGCTCATTGGAGAGGAAGAATGTACAGCTAACATTAAATTGGTGTGCTTCATCTTACCTTGACAAAATAGGAAATTGTTGACTGTAGCCGTAGTTGTTTGGGTTTTTGGCCAGAATGAGGGATGTTGCAGATAGTAGGGTCCTGAAAGAAACACTTGAGCCTTGAATTCTGAAGTGTGTTAGCTCTGTCTAGCACTTGGGTCATTTTCTGCTTCAGAAAATAAATTGCTTCACTGTGGCTTAGTTTAATTTCTACTCAATCAGAAGGGTGCAGTATTGAAACATAGCGAGTGGCAGTTTTAACTTCAGTTGGACTTAAACAGTTCAGAGTGTGGTTATTTCTGTGTAGCTTAGAATAAACATTTTCTGAAAATAGTTGGGCTATATAGTTTTGTCTGAAAATTTTAAGCTACTTTGCTATTACAAAGAGGTTTGTTTTGTGGGAATTGATGCTCCCCCTCTTCCTGTTTTACAGATTATAAAGTACATAAAATAATTCTAACAGCAGGAGTGGGAGTTACCTTCAGAACACCTTAAATGTTTATAATAAATAGTATTACAGTGCTGAGAATGTTCCCCCCCAAAAAATGAGGGGGGAACAGTGTGTAGGTTTTTAAAAAGTGTTTTTGAAGAAGTACTTTGTCTTTATTTACATGTGCTTGAACTTGTGTTACTAGTGTAGAGTTGTTCAGCACAGTTTTTGCTAATTTGATGTTTGGGCTGTAAGGCTGCTGAAAACCTTTTTTCCATGTAAAGGGAACTTAATCTGATGCCCCTTTGGCAGGGTTGACTGCATGATGATTTGCTGTGGTTTGCTGTTTTTTAAAGTGCTGTGACAAGATGACTAGAAAGGAGAAATGAACAAATACTCCTGGGAGTTTCATGTAGCTTCTAGTTTTATAACTGCACATGTCAGACTAAACAACTGAGCAACTGGTAGGTAATTATCTATAGAAGTGCAGCCTTGTTACGAGCTGTGCTGGATATGGGAAGTCTGAAGCCTTTTAGCTTGCAAGTATGAAGAAAGGTGGCTTGCCAGGAGTTCCACAGATTTGGAGAAAGACCTCATTTGTTCTTGTGAGGATCAGGAGATGAAGGCCACCAGTTCTACTGCCAGGAGGAGAAACACCCATTTAGCTGTTGCACTCCGATTTTGGAGGGTATGCTTCTTCAAGAACACTTGAACCTCTTGGGGTTGTCTGTATGTGACAGCCTGTGCTGCCTGTGACATGCTGCAGGAGAGGTGGTGGTCCTGTCAGGAAAGAGTGTACTTTGCATACAAGACTAGGGCATATGGATTCTTAAGTGTGAAAAGAGTCTGAGAATATTGGAGGAACAGTGTCAAATAATAAATGAAAGACTTTTCTACCAAAGAAATGTAGAAGCTAAGAATGAAGACCTTTTGTGCTCAAAATCTGCACTGCCACATCTTCTGTAGTGACACCAACCTAACTTCCTACCCTCAGAATGAAACTCCTGGTAGTGCTCCCAGCCTCTGGCCTCAGGGCAGCACTTCAGAGGCCATGACATACTGTAGGTGATGTCCCTAGATACTTAGGCCCTTTTCATTTCAAGTTTTATGTTCCTCTGCCATGGTTATGTGGAGGATCTTGTGAGTGGTGGTGTAAAGACCATAGTCTTCATGTGGCTATTACCTGGCTGCACTAACTTTCAAAGGAAAAAGCCACTTAAATCTGGTTTGGGTTGAAGAAACTTGGTAGTGACCAGGATGGCTTCCTACAATGACACTGCATCTTCACCTACCTGTAAGAGAAGAAAACGTTCTACCAAGAAGTATTCTGCTGTTCTGGGTTGGTGCTCCTTGGAGGTGTTTTGCCTCTTGGTCTTACCTGCTGTTTTCCCCGAAGGTTAGTTTAGGTTTTCTAGTTGACTTTTTTCTACTGAAGTGTGACCAGGAAATCTTAACTAGGAAAACACTTTTGAATTGACAAAAGGAGTATGCATAGATTATGTAGTCCTCAATTCTGTCCTGATTTCCTGAAGATCCTATTCTTCTGCACTAGTCCAGTATTGCTTTCCCCAGAAGAGCTACACATTGAACATCACAAGAACCAAGCAAAAATTACAGAAGGCTACAAGTATAAAAAGCTACATTAATATTATTCAGTATTAATCCCAGAAAACCTGTAAGACCAATAGTATATGAAACTTCAGGGAAGGAAAGGAAAAAAAGTCTGGGATTTTTTTTTTTGTCTGGGACTTAAGGCTACAGTAATAGTGTTCAAACACACCATGACTGGTTCCTGTAACTGATAGGAACTGACAGCTGTGATTTGCTTTTCAGAAACCAGGGACACAGCCTGCAAGTAAGCAGAGTCACTGATGAGCTCAATTCCAAGTCTACTGGGAATGACAGCTAGCTGGGCTTCAGGCTGTTTCAGATAGGGAAGGAAAATGCTTTCTTCCCCACCTCATTGTTGATACTGGGCTCTCTGTGTTTGGAAGTGCCAGGCAATAAAGCAGGAGTTAGAGAAGGGTGGAAGGTGAGTAGCATTTTAAGTAAAGGGTTTTTTCCCCACTCATGATTAATGTTAACGGGGCTAAAAATCAGCTGTACTCTTCTAATAGCATCTCAGAACAACCAAAACCATTTTTCTTTTTCAGAAATATCAATTCTGCAGGAATATGGTTTGTTGGTCTGTTGAACTTGCTCTTCTCTCCTTGAGTATTCTGAAGTCTGGCTTGGAAACAGGTGTCTCATTCTTTTTAAAAGGCAGAAATGGTCTTCTGTGAGGATGATAGCCTTTTCTGTAGCAGCAGCAAAAAGAAGTATCAGCGGAATTGGCATCTTGCCCTGGAAGCAAACATTCTGTGCTGCTGCTAGAGCTTCCAATACAAATATGATGAAGAGGTTTTAAAAAATTCCTGGGCTGTCTTCATGTATGGTCTAACCCTCTCCTACGGTTAAGATACAGAATATAGAAAATGTTCTGTCTTGGGCTAAGCCATGGAAAGTTATCCACCAGATACTTGTTTTCTGTGGTTGGCTGAGACAGTGTCCCCATTTACTGGGATTTAAGCTTAATATGAAATGTAAGTGGTCTTTGGTGGGGAGCATAAAATCATTACTTGCAAAAAATCTGACTAGCAAATTGAGGAGTAAGAAGGAGCCTGAGAGGAAATGTTCCTGTGTTGTCAAGCATTGCTGCCATCACCCTGAGGGTGGAAGAACCCATCTGTGTTAACTCTCCCAGCTACAGAAAACAGGTGAGCTGTGAAGGTGGGGATGTCTCATGTTTGGTTTTGGAAGGTATCTGCATCAAACGGCACATAGCTTATAGAAGTTCTCACCTTAATGCCCCACATTTCTGGTTCTGTTTTTTCCCATCATGTGCTGAGAACGGAACAATTCATAATATCAACAAAGATTCTTCTGCATGTTGCTTACAACCTCTTTTGGCTGCAGCAGATGTGTCAAGACTGTTGATCTAGAATTGGCTAACAGTTTTCCTGCATCAAACTTCATAGAATCGTCTTGGTGGAAATGTACCCTTCTAGATCATCAAGTCCAACCATCACCCCACCTTCACCAGGAATGTACCCTTTTAGATCATCAAGTCTAACCATCACCCTAACTTCACCAGGAATGTACCCTTTTAGATCATCAAGTCCAACCATCACCCTAACTTCACCAGGACTTAACTTTTAATATAAGCTTAAAGGGGTTAAAAATGAGTAAATGTTGGCATTAAATTATATACCTTTTAGCATACATCTCTTGAGTGAGAATTTACTTGCTAATTTTCCTTGGGAGAGAAGCTGTGATGTGGCAGTAAAATCTAAAAGCAGCTGTACTGGAAGGGTATGGAAGGATTTGTAAACTTCTGCAGTTAACTGTCATTAGTGACTTGAACTTTTTTTATGGATGTGCTTTGATACCTATCTCGATCCTGCTGAAACTAAGAACTGATGTACTGGCAGTAAAAGTGTGTATTCTCACAGAGTTGCAGTGTATTCTTCAGTTGGCAAACATGAGTTACTGCAAGTGGCTTGTAATTTGAGTGCGGCATCAAACAAATTCACAGGCTTCAGCTGTGTGTTTAACTAGTCATAAACTGATAAGGTTTTTTTTCAGTTGACCCTGATAGATTAAAAGTTTTCCAAACGAAACTTCCCTCTAATGCTCTTACTTGCTGCTACTTTTTAAGATCTGAACTTTTAAAAAAGGAAAACCAACCCTGTGTATTTTCACAGGATCAAAGAGATGCTTCTAAGGTTATTTACTGAAGGCAGATTGAAAGCATAATATTCTTCCTGTGTCCCCTGCAGACCATGGAATGGCAATTTGGGGGTTTTTTTGTAGTGCCCAGTTGCTAGGTAAAATTAGAACTTTGCTTCCCTAAAGAACTAAATTACTGCTTCTATCAGCATAATGCAGCTGTGCTAGTTGTACCATATTAAATTACAAATTTGTTCGGGTTTGAGAACAGGTTGTGTTGCCCTCACTGCCCTGTGCAAAACAATGAGGAGATACCTGGTTGCTGCTCCACAAGCAGGAGCAGGTAAGCTCATATCCGTGCTGAAGCTCTGTGTTAGCTTCAGATCAAATTCTAGTGTCTCTCAAGGCCTGTACAAAAGTAGTTGTTCCAAAAAAAGACTCTGGAGCCTGAGGTTCTGATGGCAATAGTTCCTTACCCTTCTGCTCTTGCCTGGAGACTGTGCTGTAAATGAGAGCTCCCTTAGTGAAGCGTACTCCAGGTGCCTTTAAAAAAAAAAGAAAAAAAGCAGTTATATAGAAAAGATTGTATTGTCTGTGCTTGAGATCTGCAGAAATGCTGCATTTGTGTTCACTTCTGCCTTATACCTGGCAAGGATTGTAAAGGGGGGGTGGAGGGAAGGGATTGTTCTATTACAATAACAATCTGTGATAACACAAGATTATTTGGACTCACCCATGCTTGACAGGATTTTTGGGTGGCTTGGTTGTATGTTAAGTAGCCTGGAACACTTCTCCTTAAGGTTGTGCTTTGCAACTGCTGCATCAGGCACTTTCCCTCCTGAGTAATCAGCAATATCATTACTAGTCAGCTAAAGCCTGAGACATGAGCCCAGTCACTGGCACCGGCCTGTCCATGCCTTTAAGGGTTAATGCAGTTTGACAACTGAAGCCTGACCCAGCTAGCACTCACATGTAATATTTGGGCATGGTTTAGAGGTTAAGGTGGATGAGAGCTTGCCTGTGGGAATGCAGGCCATGCTGTCTGCAGCAGCCTTGCAGCTGGAGAACAGCCCATGACCTGTCCTGTCTACTGTGTGGCTGTGACCTCTGTGTAGTGTGGTGTGTGCTCCGGGGAGCAGAACGTTCTGTGACTTGGTGATGTGCTGTCTGCCTTTGGAAGTGAGCTTAATGTAGAGAGTAACTTGTGTGGGGTTCAGTAGACCCCAAGGGTCCTTCTCCTTTTGTTCTGCCCTTCATTTGGCTTTCATCTGTGTGCCAAGTACTGGAATCCCAATGGCTGCTAGTCAGAGTAGGGATGTAAGGGCATCCAGGGCACAGGAGATCTAAATAGAGCTGGAAGTTCTGCATTGACACTACCACTTGTGGCTCTACTTGGTGAGTTGCAGCTTCAGCACTTGCCTACCTCGCACTGCGCAAGTGGGCAGGATCGCAGTGCTGTCCTGAGGTGACTTGGAGATGGTTTCAAGATGGGTACTGATGAGGAAGGCTCTCTGCAGTTCTCTTGTGTGAGTCCTTCTCACAAGGCAGAATGCAGCAGGATGTGGGAGGAATCTTTTCTCCAGCCTTTCTATGCTACTTTGAAAACTTGGGATGGCAAAGGCAGTAGTAGTTGTGTCCTAACTCTTCTGTACCCACAGCAATAGTAAAGCAGTATTTTTTTTTTTCCCTTCCGATGGGGAAGCCTCTTCCTGTAGTTCCCTCACCCTTGGTAAGCTTGCGAGCTATTTGTATGGGGAGCCTGTGGTTTATAGCTCTATAGGGGGATGAGGAATATGTGATTAGAGGGAATCTGGAGGAAGAGGAGTATTTGCACGTGTACCTCTGTGGGAAGTGATCGGGCTGAAAGGAACAGATCAGTGACTGCATGTTCTGCTTACTGCAATGACAGGGTATTGGTACTGTCAGACCAAAGAGTTAAGACCAACATTTAGTCTCCAGTAAGTGGCTATTAGCTAAGGGGAAAAATGCAAAGATAGTACAAGCACAGATGTGATAGGGCTGTCTGGAATGTTCCCCCAGCCTCCACTAATTTTTGCTGCAGATGTTAAATTGGGGTGATACCTCTGCATTTAATAACTTTAGATGGGAGTTTTTCCCGTTAATTAGGCTAGTTACTTTGGGGTTTATGGAAATACCTACAGCTTCATGTGACAATGAATTTCCCAACTTAGTAGCATGTGTGCAAAAGTAGCTCTCTTTTTTTTTTTTGGCTTTGCTCTCTGCCAATTTGCTTTGGTGCTGCCAATTTGCTTTGGTGCTGCCTCTTTGTTCCAGTGAAACAAAGAGTAAAGAGTGACTCTGTGCCACTTCTGACTTTGTAGGCCACTATTATAAACTCCAAACGCTGGTGGGGTTTTTGCCAGTAAGCATAGGGCATTTATAGTTCTTTGCTACAAGGCATCTGTTTCCTGAGTGATAATAGTCAGTTTGGGATGGCTTTGAGTTGGCATTTCCATGTACACACAGAAGCGACTTCACTGTTTTTATGTACATGCAAGAGGGCTCTCCTCCTCTGTGCCTTTTCAGTTACACATCAAATCATAGCCTACTGCAATGTACATTGAGTTCTACAATGATTGTTCCAAACCCTTGGCTGATAAACTGTTTTAAAATCCTCTAAATTAGACAAAAGCTAAAGGTATTAATGGGATGTGAACTAAACTACCTTCTGTTTCTGTTGTGCCTTTCTCCTAAAATGTTGGCTCTGAAGTGTTTGATTTTGGGTGGGAGGGGGTGTACCTGTGTGTGAGGGAGTGTGATGTTGACTGGGAAATGTAAAAAGCAGTGATTGGTACTGGAAAGCAGGACTTAACAGATACTCTGCAGAACTAAGCAGTCCAGTGCCCTTTCTTTCACTGGTGCTGTTGCTATGGAATAGCTGTAAATCAAAAGGGGGAGAAGCAGTCCAGAAAGAAGTTGCTTCAAGACCTTCAGTCCATACATAAAATTCAACTCCCAAGGGAATTCCTGGAAGAGCCCCAGTCCTCCTTATCACTGGGTTTGTTCTCTGCCTGCAACTGTCTGGGCAAACACTTATCAGAACACGGGTGATTTCAACCTCCAAAGCCCTGAAATGTATGGTGTCAAGTACACTGGAACAGACTCCTCATTCACCTTGTAGAACTAAAAGAAAAGTTAGTGGAAAAAAATAGTTACTTTGGGTCTCAGGAAAAAAAATTCCCAAATTTCAAACTCAGAATCCTGCTCAAGCAGGACCACCTACAGCCAGCTGCCCAGGACCATGCCCAGGTGGCTTCTGAATTATCTCCAAGGATGGAGACTCTACAACCTCCCTGGGCAGCCTGTGCTGGTGTTTGGTCACCCTTGCAGTGCTCAGTTTGTGCCCATTGCCTCTGGTCCTGTGAACCATAATCACTGGATTTGCAAACGCTTTCTTTGCTGCTTTTGTTTTCCTGAGTTAGTTGAAAAGTGAAGTGTTTGAAGAGTTAGCAGGGTGTCAAAGTTAGAGCCTTAGAAATAGTTTAAATAAGCAGGGGAATAACCTTGACTCTGTTTTATTTAGCACTACCCCTGCCTAGTTTTGGAAAAGTGAGAAGATGCACAAAGGGTACAACTGGAAAGAATGTTAAAACAAAATATTACTATTAGTTTAGTCTATGCTGAAAACATGTGAAGATGATAGATTGTAAGTTAGTTTTTAGAATGTAAGAACTCTCAAATCTGCATGTTAGACTGAGCCATTCAGTCATACAGGAAAGCTTTCTCCTAAAGAAAAACTTCTGTCTGATTTATACCCTTTTACTTAATTTCTGACTCGTATTTTTTCTCTTGGTAGGCACAGGCTTTGTATTTTGTAACTCACCCCATCTTTTAAGACATGAAGGCTCTGACTGATAGAATGAATGAAACAGACTAATTAAACAGGTATTTCCCCAAATCGTTTTATTTTACCAAGGATATTACAAGGCAAATAGGCCAGCTGTGCACTACATGGAATAAACTGCAGACTGCAGTTCTTTCCCAAAGTTATATATTGTTATGATATATGGAGATCTTAAAGACTTGGCAGCCTTGCCAGGGAAGCTAAGGGCTAGGAATGGGTTGGAAAACATGTTACTGAGAAACCCCAGGAGTGGCTGGACCATTTCATAATGGTGCTGTGGCAGAGACAGTGCTGGGAGCTTCTTTTGGTGTTACAGGCAGTGACAGTTGCTGCAGGACCAGGGTGAGAGGCATCACAGAAACTGAAGGGAAGACTCCTGATGAGTCTTTCAGACTTTTCACTTTTTGTTCAGGGTATAATTCTTTAATTATACCTATGTAGCCCAGAAGCAAAACAATTAGACTTCTAGTCTTAGAGTGCAATTATTTTTTTTTCCCCACCACTGCTTTCTTTGAGCAACTCCAGTTGGTCCTGTTATAATCACTGGTTTTAATGTGGATGTGCTTTGGGAGGCTCAGATGTCCAGCTATGGCTTCAGTGGGGCTCCACAGTGGTTACAGCTGGGCTAGAAGTAGCCAGGGGCTTCATATTCCAGGAAAACTTGGCAATTAACACAACTTTTATGGTGAGAAGTTGTCAAACTTTTCAGGCAGGTGCAGTGAAATGCTTTGTGTAAATCTAAGTCACCAGTGAAGTACCTGAGAAAATTCTTGATGGGGTCTATTTTCAATAGGTGTTCTACATGATTAAAAGAAAAACAAAACACTGATTTTGTCATTTCATGGATTTCTTCTTGGGTGTTCTGCTTTTGTCTCTGTCCTACTGATGCTAGGGCTCATAACAGAGCTATGTTTAGAGGAACTGCATGTCAAACTTTTTGCCTTCTTCCTTTTTATATAAAGCTTCCAAGGGTCAAATCTGCAACTCTGACTCTGGGTCAGCTGTGACCTTTAAGGTCACAAATCTGTCCGCTGCATTCTTTCTAGTCTTTTTATTGGTTTTACTTCCATTTTATGGAGGAAAAGGTAAGTACATTAAACACTTTCCCTCTAAAAATGGGCCTGAATGTGAGATTTCCATACTCAGGGGAGTTTGCTGCATGCAGTTAGTCTGACCCAGTGACTGAGATTTTTAATGAAACATTTTTTTACTCCTTTCATTAGTTCCAGAGAACAAATCCATGTATGAAATTTAGATATTGCTGTGGTTCATTGTCTGTATTGTGAACACCTGACTGAAATACCTTCTGACAATGTCTGGAAAGAACACGTTTTGGTGCAGTGTTTTCACTTGAAAACTGCTCTCTCCATTTGTGTTTGAGGGTTTTACCCTTGGTGCCTAGCTGGTATTTTTTGAGAGCTGTTTGTTTTTGAAGGGAGCAAAATAGCCATGATTTTATAAAGAATGATTAAAAATACCACATACTTGTGCTGAAAAAAAAAAGGTTTGGTATTATTAAAATTGTTTCTGGAGTTTTTGTTTTTTAAATATACAGGAAAAGTTTTAACTAAAAATTGTTTTTAAATGTCATTTTCAAATTATGAGTTAGCTGGAATGTTTGATAGTGCACAGCTGCCTTGTCTTTGCTGTGGGGGTGGTTCAGTTTTTGATGAAGCCTTACTGAGTACTTAATTTTTCTTGTCTATATGCGTTAGCCTGAGTAGCTAGTGACAGTGGACTAGCCCTAAAATTGTAGGATTGCTCCACGGTGCGGGTTTAAAAAAAGTCCTCAAGACGTTGAAGATATACTGGGGCTGTCCGGCTGGGCTAAAAGGGGCAGTGCTAGTTGGTGAGCTTGTCACTCAGCTGCCTGAGGCAGCAGCAATACCGTGACATTGTGTGTGCCTTCATTTTGCTGCCTCTATCTGGAGTTACAGGTCTGGCAAGGCTTACTTAGGAGGGTGGCTCCCGAGTTGTTGGTGCTAAGTGTGAGACGTGTGAGCAGCGGGAAAGGCAGGAACGTGCAGCGAGGAGCCCCGGCCGGGCACCCGCGTCTGACAAGTGTGTGTGCCTCTGCCCGCCTTCTGCCGGGGCCGGCACGGGAAAGTTAAATCCTGGGCGGGCGGCGCTCGCGGAGCGGCCCTGGCCCATAGGCCTCCTTCCTCCAGGCGTGCCCTGGAACTCGGGTTGAGCTGCGGGGCACCGAAGCCCGCGCTGCCGCCGGCTCCTCCCCAGCCTGCCGACCGCCGCCCGGGGCCGCTTAAGGCCGCCGCTTCAACGGATTCACCACGCGGTGAGCGAGGGAAAGCAGCTCCCGTTCCCCTTGAGGAGGAAACCGCTTCCTCCGCCTNNNNGGAACCGCCTCCCCCGCCTGGCGGGTGGAGAGCGGGGGGGGGGGGGAGGTGGGGTGGTCGGGCGGCGGCCGCCTGAGGGGGAGAGCTCCCGGCGCCCCTCAGGGAAGTGGGTGAGGAGACTCCCGTCCCCAAAGCGGTAACGCCGAGCGCGACTGCAGCTGAGCGCTACCGGCCGGCAGCCACACAAAGCGCCGCTCTCCCCTCCCTTTGTCTGCGTGGCTTTG
>VZTU01030074.1:0-53864 GCA_013400835.1 Zapornia atra | reverse complement strand
GAGGGGCAGGGAATGGTGGTTTCCATCAATTCCTCACAATTTGTTTTCCTTAGTCGGGGGCTGGATTCCTCACACCCTTCCCCTGCTACAGCATGGGGTCCTCCATGGAGGACCAGGCTGGAGTAGTCTGGGCTTGAATGACTGAGTCATTCTATGATTTATGACTGCCCCCCATAGCAGTGACCCACACTGGGGCAGCTGGGGGAGAGCTGAAGCCCTGTGGGAAAGGGGAGAGCTATGGATTTAATCTACCTGGATTTCTGCAGGGCCTTTGACACGGTCCCCCACAACATCTTTCTCTCTAAGTTGGGGACATATGGATTTGATGGGTGGACTGTTCAGTGGATAAGGAATTGGTTGGATGGTCACATCCAGAGCCTGGTGGTCAATAGCTCCAAGTCCAGCTGGAAAATGGTGACAAGCAGAGTTCCTCAAGGGTCTGTGCTGGGACCAGTGCTGTTTAATATCTTTATTAATAATATTGACAGTGGGATTGAGTGCAGCCTCAGCAGATCTGCTGATGACACCAACACATAGTGCTCTGTTGTCAGCCTGATGTGGTAGTAAAAGTTAGTGCATTAAGAGCAGTATTTGAGTGATCCTCATAACACACTGAAAAGGGTTTTTTTTTACTTGGCAGCAGTATTTATGTATCTTTAAACCAGACAGATTGCATGTTGTACATACCTACTTGAAGCTAGGAAACAATGATGTCTAAAAGATGGACAGATGTGCAATCAGCTCAAAAAGGATTTTACAAGTATTTACTTATTTGTTATTTACAAATATATTACAGTAGGAGAATATGTGGATTGTTGCAATGTTTTACTATTGCAAATAAAACTTCAGGGTCTTTCTAAGTTTTTTTTTTAAAGATAGAAGAGATTTTTTTCTCCCCAAACTCTTTAGTTGGCCATTTCCTCTTTGTTTGCATTTTTTAATTACAGAAATAATTCTTTGTCTGTTTTCTTTTAAACAGAACATTTTTAAAAACTGCTCAAATACGATTTGAAATCACCTAGCATTATCTCTCCATCCATGCACCTTTGTAGATTAACTCTGAAAATGCAGTCAGTATGAATTTCATTTGTTAAGAATCCAAGTACTACTTAGCTGCTTTAAGACACCTTGTTGCGTGCTCTTGTGTGAAGAGGAGGTATCTCCTAGTATAGCTTGGCATCATTAAAATACTGTTCTGCTATCATAAGGAAATTTTATGTAGAATGTCCTAGGCAACCTTCAGTTTAGCCAAACACAAATTAAGACGTGTGGGTGTACTGCTGTGAGTCCCTATTGCCAAGATACTGTGGCCCTGTCAGCGTGTGTTTCCTCAGCTCAGATTTTGCAACCCATGACCTCCTGACTAGCAGGAACTGTGTTTAGCAGGTGTGCTATGAAGTCAGGCAGAATCTGCTGTTCACGGAAGGTCAAACGCTGACATGCAGCTCCTTGCCTGCATAAATACTGAGGATTTAACACCAAATTTTGTAATTACATTTTACTGAAATAAATCTATTTTCTAGTTAATCATAAGCTGTAGCTTTGATTCTTCCTTCCACTAAAAATACAAGTATCCATGTTGAGCTTAGCACTTTAAAATCTTAGCACTGATTTTAAAAAAAAAAAGTTTGCAAAAGTCTTGGATCAGGGAAAATTGGAAAGGAAGATGGGAACAAAGTTTGTATTTGTGGTTTTTTGTTGTGGTTTTTTGTTGTGGTTTTTTGTTGTGGTTTTTTGTTGTGGTTTTGGTTGTGTTTTTTGTTGTGTTTTTTTATTTCTTTTAAGTCTATCTTATCTTCAGTGTACTCTGGTTATTTTGCATTTATGAACACAATTTTATACCACTAGATGGCGACCTAGTATCTCTGAATTGAGAAGTTGAGCTCTCATGACCAGACCCTTAGATTACGCTTCTTCAGGTTTTTAGCTTGGGCCTCGGCACCACGGCAATTTGCGCAGCCTCTGTGGTGACAGGCACACCTTAACCTGATGTCTACGATTGTAATGGGTCATGGTCAAAAACCTCTGTACATGGAGGAGTTAGTAACCTGAGTAACAGGTAACCTGAATAGGTGCTGGCCTGTGCTATGCTGCACATATCCATGGCCTCACGGGAAAGCTAGTCAGCTAATCCTCCTCCCTTCTACACATGGTGATGATGCCAGCAGTATTACAGTGTAAAGTAAATCCTCCAACATTTTTGAGACATTTTGATTGTGTTTTAAAAAAAACAGGAATAGATAATACACAGCTTAAGAATTTACATGTAATTCTCCCTACTCTAAAATGTGCTTTTTATGAGCGACCAAACTAGAAAGCTGTCTGACAACAAATACTGTCACATCTAAGAGCTCGTGTAGTTGTATTATTTCTCAATAAACCACACCCACTTTGCTAAGGAGTGTTTCTCAGCAGGTTCTACATAAATATGTAGGGTTTTTAAAAGTACATTTGTGGAATTAATCAGATTTTTTTTTCATTCCTTTTGAACAAGTTAAGTATAGGTAATATTCCTGTCAATAACAAAATTAATATTGATTTTAGCGGATGTCAGAAGCATAAAAGAAAGTGGAAAATGCTTATAAAGCAGTGTCAGATCAGTAATGAGTTTATTTGCAATCCAAGGTGAAAATGTAATGTATAAACTGACACTATTGATAGCCCATGGACTAGCAGCAGCGAGGTTGTCTTTAGCCAAGATTTTCAGTCTTTGGTCACAAACCAAAGATTTCTCACAAAATCATTTGAAAGACTGGTATATGTAAAATGTATCTATAGAGAGAGTTCTTATAAAATCTCAAAAACTTAACCTGTTGGATGGTTCTAAGAAAAATGAGTATTTTTATGACATGGAAAAAAAGAAAAAAATCTCTAATCTTTGACATAAGTGATGTCTAAGCACCAATATCAGAATTTGACTGAGATAAATTTTTCAGATTAATGTAAAAAGTTAGTCTAGATTCACATGCTAGTCATAGGTATTTAGGGCTGAAAGAGATTTAAGGAAAGCTGGCCCTTTCTCTTGCTTTTAAGCAGAACTTAGAATATTCATGATGTATTTAAACAATTTGTTATTATAAGTTCATCTGACTGAGATATCACAGGCTCCCCTTCTTTATCATTGGAGCAAATGATCACCACAGTTAGAAATAGTTCTTTAATATCTAATCTTTCCTGACTGCAAATACATATACATGTATGTATGTAAGTAGAGGTAGGTTGTGTCTTATTTCCTTTTTACTTTTTTCCTTCTAACCTGAGTGGAGGTGGGCTTGGTCTAATACTCGCTTTGTAACTATCTTCTATACGTTTCACTATAGGAATGTCTTTCACATGTCTATTTTCTCATTCCCAGATTTTATTTTTCACATCTACTTGCTGTACTACTACCATGGATGCATAAACACCTCAGAATTATATCATGCTGTCTCTTCCCCTGAGGTAGACTGCAAAATTGCCCAGCTACTCCAAGCATGTATGCACGACTTGATTGGGGAAGCCATGAAGCCCAGGATGCATTATATTATTCCCCCCTCAGTGAAGGAGAAGGAAGGTGTACTAGAGACTCTCTGCAGCAGGGGAAGAAGCCATGATGTGGAATAAACATTTTCTTCCTCTTCTCAAACATTAAGCCACAACACTTATAATCCAGTCCCTTCACCTGAATGATGGCATCTTGGTCACCCAGTGGAAATCGTGTTCATTTTTATGAGCAGGGCCCATTTCAAACATCTATTAAAGGCAGAATATGGTCATTTTGAGACAAGGTTGAGTCCTCAATTTTTTTGTTGCTTAGCTACCATAGTTTTGTGTGCACTAAAAATACAATATCGAGTGAGGGACAAATCTGCAGAATAGCTGTGACAAATTATGAAAATCACTGCAAATGATGGCAAAATTACAAAATGTGGCCACAGTACGAGGAGAATTTAAAATAATCTTAAGGAGGGAAAATGTTTGTTTTTTCAGTTACTCCTGAATCGTGTTTATATTTCCATACCAGCCAGTCTTTTGGAATAAAGAAATCATGTTTATCTATCTAATTAATATGGCAGCAATTCATTCATCTGTGCTTTACCTACATCTGCAATTAATATTATAGTGAAGCTGTTACATTCTTTCAGCACCCAATTTCAGTAGTATTGTTCTTCCAATATAGTTCAGAGAAAATTATTATCTGTGAGAGCAATTTACAATTTATTAGTAATGAATGCACAATTTCAGCAGCAAACCAATTGAAAACTGATTTTCAAAAAAGAAAAAAAAAAGCATTTCCTTTTCACTCTGTCTTTACGGTTTTCTTTCAAAATCTCAAGGTCTCAATCTCTCAGGAATTGGAAATTTGTGGCTATTTTGGCCAATCCCTACTTAAACAAATTACATTTCTACCCTGATTCGTATGCTAGTTCTGCCATGCATTTATGATACATTGCCTTCTCATCCTTTTCACTATCTCATGTGCACGTGTTACGTTTCAGAACACAGTTCTTTCTTCATTCTGAAGTCTTTAGCCTTAACTGACCAGACCTTGAGATTATTTTATGTCATTGCTGAAACAGGCTGTAGCACTGGATTTTCTGAAGCATTTCAAGGATCCAGACAGTAGAACATAGTAACATGTAAATACTACTTTACTCCAAAGATCATTCGGCCATAAAACTTAGAAATTAACTCCATCCTGGCCGAAACCAGGACAAAAGTAAAGAATAAAAAGTGCCATGGATAAATTTCTGCTGTATTCCTTCAAATTGAGTTTGTTGAAGTGAAATTGTGAGGAGTCAGCTCTGAGTTACCAGATTTAAAACTTGCATGTTAAGTGTAGGTCATAGACTTCTCTAGAGGTGGTAAACCCACATTACATAGGTCCCAGATAAAACAGCATCCTAAAACATGGGATCCTGGCCATATCTGGAACTCTCTGGCTTCAGAAGTCAGCTCCAGGTAAATTTTTTAAATACTGCAGTCCTGGAGTTGCAAGTCCTAGTTACCCTGAGGTGGCTCAGACCCAGAAAATTCCTGTGAAGTTCCATGAGTAAACTTACATGGAATCAATGACACAGGTAAATGATCTTTTTTGGATGGTGGATGTTGCCAGGAAAGGTTCTGGCCCCATACTTTTTATAATTCTTTTTTTCCACACTATTCTGCAAGTTATAAGTGACTCAGAATTTTCTCTCTGCATTACTTGGTTTGTACAGGCTTCCACATTTTTTGCAAAGTAAACTCTGACTTAATTCAAAAGAAAAGTCAGTGAAGTAAAATCACAGACTGGAAGGTTTTGTAGCACCTAAAGATTCACAGACATGTCAAAGAATACACAGAAAAAATATCAGTATGCAAAACTGGGGCTCCTTTTCTCATGGAAACACCATAAACATGTAAATCCACCTGTAAACCCGATTAGCACAGGAAAATGTGTGTTCAGTGACAAAGAAAACAATAGCATGTGTTTTTCCTTTGCTCGTATTGCTAGTATTTCAATTTACTATTTACCAACCTCTGACTGACTTTGCTGCAATATTAAATTATTAAAGGGAGAAAATCTTGTGAGGCTTTTCTAGCTATTGTTGTCCATATTTATGAAGTAACCTAAATGTTTCTTCTCATTTGTGGGTACATGCTTTTTATTTTTGTACTAGTGACTGTTCTCAAAAAGCCACGTGTGTGAGGTGATAACATGAAAGCTGGAAGTAAATATTTGTGTTTCATTCTGTGAAGATACAGATCTTAATCCATTTCCTTGTCAGAATTGAAATGAGAGGATTTGTCCTTGTGTGACCATGTAATACTCTCATTGACTCCTGGTAACAAAGTTCAGAGTGACTTCATTTTTCTAGCAAGTCAGAAGATGCAAAAAAATGCTCTGTCCAGGAAAGATTAGAAGTAAATTTTTCATGTCAGCCCAGTATGCTGAAGCACTGATCCTTGGCTATGCTGGTTCTGCCCAGCATACAGATCCACCTGGAGGCAGCATTTCCTTGAGTACTCCATGGAGAGGAAGAGTGTGCTGAGAACTCTCCACTGAAAGTGGTGTTTTGGCAGTCCTTATGGAAGGCCCATCATGCCTGTGATACTGTTTTCCTAGCTACCCTTCTAGAAACAGAGGAGGCCACTGATCTTGAGACTATGTCAAAGAAAAAATTATTTTCCTAGGGGCTCATCTGCATCAATTGGTCAGTTGGGAGAACTGTGTTTCTCACAGGGCAGGGGTACCAGTTCTGTACCCCTCTTTTGGCTTATTAAAATCTCACTGGGTTATTGAAACAATTCTAGAGTGCACTGCACTGTCGGATATTACTTTTAATGTGTGGGTATTCATTTAAAATAAAACAACCATGATGTGTGTGTTTATCAGTGTTCACAATTATTTCAATCACTGTTGCTTAAATGTAGCTATGCTTTCTCTCAATAATTCCAGGAAACCTTAAATATATTCAATATTAGTTAACAAAGTTTGAACTAACTGGCCTGGCTTTCTGACATACTTTACTCAATTGCCAATACAGTTGCTGCACTTCAGTTGGTATAATTTTTGATTAGCCACAGTTTATTTCATTATTCTGGTTTACAGGTTCATTTACACAGATTATGTATATTCCAATAACGAGTGTTTAAACGTGATGGTATGCTTTTCAACTAAGAGAAGAAAATAAGAAACTAAGCCTATTTGCAGATACAGTAAACCTTGAGAAATCATATTTCTTCCACTAATAATGTAGTCAGAACTAGAAAGTAAGTAAAAATTCATCTTCCACAATAGTCAATGGTAAAGTTCCTGTGTAGTCCAATGGTTGATAGGTTTCACTCAAAATCTTGTTTTTCAGTTTCCTGAGTCTAAGTATTATTGATGTCCAACATAGCCTCACATTATTTCAGGATGTAAGACAGTTTATTTGTCAGAGGCTTTGTTTGGAAGTAATCACTCTAGGGGGTTTTTCCTGTCTCCTTTCTTTTTAAGAAAGAGACAGAACAGTTATTGATTTTGGAAAGAATTATAATTATACAGCTTATTTTAAAAAGAAAAGTTTTATTTGTATTTTGTCTTCTGAGTCCATAAATATTTATAAACCGCCAAATTGATATTTTTTTTAATCATGCTTTTCACTGAAGTTTGTAGAAATCTCGCATTATACCACTGTGGGGAAAAAAAAAGTTCTCCACCAGAAATTCCAGTTCTATTTTGTTTTCTCTGCTCCAGTGCTATCTTTTTATCTTCATAAGAACACTATTCAACCACATAAATTTTGTGGTGAAAGGAATATTGTTATTTCCCTGGATGGTCCTCTAAAAGTATAGTTTCTCCTGAGTATTATTTATGTTTTTCAGTTGTAAAACATGCCAACTTTTAACAAGCCATCAAGACACAGAAAATTATGTTTTCTGACTCTCATATTTTGGGTTGGTTGCTAAGTCTAAGCAAAGTAACAACACTCAATGAAACCACTGAAATTACAAGTGTTTACATAAGCTGAGGACATGACATTTGGGGAAAAAAAAAAGATAAACAACAATTAAAGAGGATCTGAATGTAACTTTTCTCAAGACCTGGTTGATATGTGAAGAAGGAGTGAAGGAAGTAATGATGTTTCTGTGATTGGTTAAAAGTTTGGAACTTCAGATTCTGACAGAAAAAGGTGCAGCTCCACTCCTCTCCAATAAAGTTTCTAGGCGTATGGTGGAAAGGGGAGTGGTGTGTTTTCCTCCCAAAACCTTGACTCCCTTAGAACAGATAAAGATCCTGGAAAACAAAAAAGGGCTGAAACATGCCTTAGTCCTACTGGTATTCCAGAGTAAGCATATTCCGGATTTTTCTGTCCCATCTTGTCCCCTGTATGATTTAACACACTAAAATGATACCTGGGATGGGACCCCTATGCATGAGGAAGCCCTAAAGTTGCTAGTTTTTGAAGCACAGGTGTATCAAGCTTTAGGAGCAGTACAGTCAATGGATCCACTCCAAATTTAATGGGGTTGTGCAGTTCATGGAGCATGTGTACACATGTGGCAACATTGGACCACAGGGTCCTTACCTGTTTCACTGTGTTTTCCTCACAGTCTAAAGATCCAGGAAAATGATACTCAGTCTGGGAGAAAGGCCTGCTTGTGGTCACTGGACCCTTTTTGGAGGCTGAAAGAACTATACAGCAGCAGCCAACAATCCTATGAGTGACATTTAAAGCCCTGAGACCTGTATTAGCATGCACCCCACCCTCTGTGGGAGTAGCTAACCTCATCCTTACCCACAGAGCACAATGGGACAACCACCTTAACTCTTCTCTCAACTACTGCTAAGCATGCCCTTCAAAGTCTGTGAAAAATCAACAAAATCTTCTTCTAACACATATAAATAAATTTTACAATTCTACACTTTCACATAGACCATGCAAGTGTTCTGTTTAGATCTAGAGTTCCCACAAGGCTTTATTAAGTTAGGTTTCTGGGGCAGAAAAGCCTTTTAGAGCTATTATGATTTACATCTTTGTAAAGTTCTTCAAATATTAGATCCTCTGTCTTTGCTGAAATTGAAAATAACCTTAAAAAGAGAGGGGAAAAAAAGTGAATTAAGAGATTTGTTTACCATTAAAATAAAGTTAAGGACATTTCCTAATAGGCTACTAACAAAGTTCTCAAAAGCCTGCATCATTACAAAGCAATGAGGAAGAAGTAGCTAACTGTTCCCCAGTGGAGTATGTATTGCTCTAACAACAAAAAAAACAAAAACAACAAACTACAAAGAAAGACACTTTAATTGTGCATGAGGGTATGCATTTAATGTAAACATGAAACACTTGCAATTAATGTAAACTTGAAACATTAACTGACATTAACAATAGGACAATCAAAGTAAAATATGTGCAATATCTACAACAAAGATGCAAAAGGCAATTAGCAATCAGCATTAGATTTTTTTTTTACCAAAAGAAGAATGTAATTAATTGAATCCATATTAAAAAGTCATTAACACTTTTCAACGATGTTTCATAACAAGAGGTGAGTAATTTCCTTTAGTACTTTAAAATTTCTATGAAAGTCTCATTATAGAAGACACAAGTGTATAAAAATCTCTGACTTAGAACAGAATTTGTCAATGTGACAGTCCTATGTGGAGATTAGGGTAAATGATGCCTGATTGTTATTTATTTCTCTTAAGATTAATTGTCTTTTGCATGTGTACCTTATACAGGGACTGTCCTTGGAAGAAGCATGAGACTATCATATTTTGCAAGGGTATCTTCATTTTTTCCTCATTACAATCTAGCCAAGCAGAGTGGTCAGAAAACCTGTGTATCAAGGTAAATCAGGAAAACCTTTTAAAAACTTTGAAAGTGGTCATACAATAGGGATATATAAACATATTTTTGAGAAAACTATCATCCCCTTTTTTATTATGCTTTTTATATTCAAATATTTTATATTAAGAAAAAAAAGGCAGTGAAACAACATTTAAATGATCAAATAATGGAAAGAGAATCATAACAAAATATTTCATAAATATGACTTCTAATGTCATACTGTCAGATTTTTTTAAAATGTTTTAATAAAACCAGTGAAATTATATATGGAGAAAAAGGATGGCATTGGTATCAATAGTTAGCTGCCACTGTCTTCAGTATAACAGAATTGCATCCTTTGTTGAAAACATACACTAGCATGTCTTTATTGCATATTTCTTACCTCCAGTAAGACGTTAGCTTCAGAAGATCTTATTTTCACACATACTAAAGGATAAAAATTCTTACTGTCTATAATAAAAATGTTACAAATTGGGAAGAAAGGTAGGCTCACCTAAGGTTGTTGAAGTTCAGGTACTAATATAGACCCATTCAGTATAAGTTTTTTTGCATAGTTTAGTTTAGTAGAGTAAGTCAATTGACATTTGAGGCCTTGTTTTATACTACTGCTGTCTTAAGGAAACATTGACATAGATTTTAAATACCTTTATCTTAAAGTTATGTAGATTATTTAGGATTTTATGGGGTTGAGTTGTTTGGGGTTTTTTAAAATTATTTTTTATCTTTTGCTTGCTTTCTACCTCATTTTACAGGGATGGAGTGGGAAGCATGTGAATGTATGTATTCCATTACTTTCAATGTTTTTGATGGCAGCAAAAATAAATCTTTAGGATTTTTTTTTCCTTTTGGTAGAAAGCTCAGTCTATTACATCTATGACACCTACATATAAACAGAAACCCAAAATTAAATTTTCATGAAGTTCTTGTGGAATGAATTTCTGTGTTCATTTTCAAGAAATATTCTCTCCTTTTCAGGTTTGACTAACACACTGCCACTACAAGATATTCAGAAATTCAAGATCTTACACCTCCTGCACGAATGTCCCCTGATAGGGTGAGTAGGAAGGATCAAGTTGTTGATAGGAATCCTGCACCTTAAAACCTAGCACTCCATAAATTAAGATAGACATATATGTATTGGAACTATATTCAGCCTGTGAGGTTGACTGTGGCCACACCAGTTCTAGACTACATGCCATGATCAGTAGGAGATGTATGCAAGCACAATATAAAGAGTAGTAATGTTGCATTAACTCCTGTTCTTAATGTGTTTGCTACTTACTGAAAACTGTATTGTGTATCTTTACTGAAAAAGACGACAGAGTTGTTAATTATATATATTTTATATTTTAAGGTGTTATATTTTATTCTTTCCTGCAAGAGTGAAACAGTGAAAACATTAAACACTTGCCTTCAGTCACCAAGCAGGAAGTGAGCTGGCTGGAAAGCAATTCTTTTCTTTTTAATTAAATCTTTTGAATGTGTGAGTTTACATTTGGAAGTGGAAATGAAAATCCCTGTGCTTGTGCGGATATTTTATGAGTGTCTTGCAAGAGTAAGAGAAAAATATTATAGGAGTGATGAACTTGATGCTTTTAATATGTCTCAAATTAAAATGGCTTTTCAGTACATCTGAAGACCATCTGGAATGGAAGAAAGATTATTTCTTCCTTGCATTATCAGGACACAATAAATACGTCAGGATTCTTTTGAATAGATGCTAGGTGTTGTTTTGACTATTTCTATGAGGGCAAAATATTCTATTTGATTGTACAGAACAGCATCTCCTTTGTAGTAGGCACTTGAAAGTACCCTGTGTTGAGGAAAAGAATTATTAAAATAGTATCTCAGTGATAATATTAAAAAATGGTTTTGAAAATCCTGTGTAATTTGAATCTGCTCCTGAAGGTAATAGATTGCACATGAATGTTTCTGATCTTCATGAAGATACTCTAATTTCTATATCAAAATTCTCTATAGTCTATATGATTCTTGCAAATATTATCAATACAATTTTGTGGAATTATTCCTGAACCAATACTGGTCAGCAAACATTACAAGTCTTTGTAATTATATCTGTACAGTATTGGTTCTGTATCTTTGCTGGAAGAAGATGAAGAAAAAAAGAAAAGAAAAAGATCCTGTTATTATATCAAGAATCAGCCTGAACACTTGCAAAAAAAATCCTGTCTTGAGGACACGTGATTTAACTAATAGAGCTACAAGTGAAAGAGAAAGCCTTAAAAACAAAATCCCTGTAGCAGGGATTTGTAAGTGTAAAGAAAATTTGCGTTGTTAACACATTTTTTCCCTTCTACTTCCTGCAGAGGGATCTCCTAGAACAATCACAGTGCTCTGAGCTTGCCACTTCAGTTTTAATGAGCGCAGGATTACTGTTCTTAGCTGCATAAATGAACCACTTAGAAAAGGACTTTCACCACAGCTAACACGCCTGTTGGCTTTAACAAATGACAAACCTTTTATTTCAAGATGTGAATGAAGATTTGCATAGAAGTTACTCAGCAAATACTGGCTCGGGGACTGTTCTGTACATCTGGTATAATTTCTGGGTAAAGAAATGACACATTCTTTCCCTGCTGTAACATAAAATAGTCAAAGATAATTCTTATTACAATGTTGTGGGTTTGGGGGTTTTAGTAGGGTTTGTTGTTTTGTTTTTTAACTGTATGTGGTGTTCACATCCATTTGTCTCTGAAAAAACATCAGGTATGTAAGAGATGGTTAGAAGAAGAGGAAATGCATGAATAATGCATACCATTTTTAAGCTCTCCCTGTAAGTGTTAATACCAGATATATGCAAATCTGAAAGTGAATGATAGTCAAAAAGATACAAAATGCATAACCTTGAAAGAGAAGCTAAAGAGTTAAGACAATTGTATGATTCTACAATTTAAATAAACATTCATGCTCCCAGATGAATTAGCTCATAAATGAGCATATTTGACACTGAGAATGCCAAAGTTCTTGTTTTTGTTGTGGGGATGGCTATAACACAAAAACAACACACAGGCTCAGGATGCAGAATGCTGCAGGGGTAAACACATGCATACTGTAGCCATTCTCTTCAATAATGTCACTGGCAACCTGAATAAATCTAAAAGTTAAGAAGCTCTCTGTATCTCCTGCTCAGTACAGTATACTACTCCTAGGACTAAAAGTTTACAAAGGACATAGACTTCTCTGTGTTCTTAATAATATGAAACCTAATAATACCAAAACCCAGCATCCTGTTCTGCATGTAGCATATGCAGAATAAAGATCATTACTGTGTCAGAATGAGTAGATAATTTTACATTATGAGATCAGCTGGCTTTGTCAAATATTTTAAGTTTACATTGGCAATATTGGGAGAATAATTAGAGTGAAGGAGATAAGGTAACACATATTATGGTGGTGATTTAATCCTGGCTGGAGGCCAGATGCCTGTCATGGTTTTGTATGGGGGGGGAGGGGTAGCGGCTGCAGGGGTGGCTTCTGCAAGAAGCAGCTAGAAGCTTCCCCGAGGTACGACAAAGCTGGACTTGCCACTGACCAAGGTGCAGCCCCTCAGCAATGATCACAGCGCCTCTGGGAAACACATTTTGGTGAAAAAACCACAAGTGGTTGCTTTTTGCCACCAGAGAAGGGAGTGAGAAGATGTAAGAAACTCTGAAGACAGNGGAGCAGTCAGGACCTGAGAGAATGAGAGACATTCTGTGATTTATGGCTGCACCCACAGCAGTGACCCACGCTGGGGCAGCTGGGGAAGAGCCCTGTGGGAAAGGACTCACGTTGGAGGGAGGACTGTTTCCTGTGGGTGGGACCCCATGCAGGAGTTTCTGATGAAGTGTCCTGTTGGCATTCTGGTGGAAATTCTGATGACATCACAAAAAAATTAATGCCAATGGAATCACCAATTACTGGAAACAATAAAATTTCAGAGTCCCTTTCTGCACTAAGCACATAATCCTGGGGAGCAAAATACTGGATCAAGTGTGGAAAGACTGCAGAGCAGAAGTGGTACAGAGCAAATCTGGGATATAGAAATCCTATTTCAGACAGAAACAAGAGTGGTGAGAAACGAGGGGAAAATACAAAGCTTGTTGTGATTTTGTTAGTTTAGTGATCCAAAGGAGCTGTTTTTATGTTTTGGAGAAGCCTATGCACCTGAGCCACTGATGCATGCAGAGAGATGCACTGGTTTTGAAAACTTGGAAAGAGTCCCTTCCCTGAAATGTCATATAGCATTTCTACAAAAATTGAATGTTGATCCTTAATCAACATGGTATTCACCTGTTAAAAAAAAAAAAAAATCTCAAAACTATCCTTTTTATATGTTAATCTACCTTGAGGAAGTTCCTACACTATACTGGTAGCAGTCGTAAATATCAGCAATGACTTTTTCAAAAAATCTTCTCAATTAGCTAGAAAAGGGCAACTGAACAGTTAGCTGAACTTCCCTAAGCTGATTTTTCTGTAATAACATTTACTTTGCATTTTGTGTGCCATTACTGAATGCTTGTTCAATATTTAATTTTTTTTTTTAAATTTAAAAAAAAAGAGGAGGGGAAGGGAAGAAGTACTTTTGCTATTAAGGAATTGCACAGTCCTGTGTGTTCTGGTACATAATGAAAATTACTCCTAGCAATGTAAGTCAAAATTTGACCAACTCTAACAGTCAAAGTTTCATTTTTCTTGGAAGTCTTGTCAAAAGAAATAAAGGACCACTACACATCAAAAGAAAAAAATCTTGGTAGATTTAGGTACCATTAGCCTTTATCTGCTTTTGAGAAACCAGAATAGTTTCTTGATAGGATGGCTGTACTTTCTTTGCTGGGATTAATGCAATCTATCCCCTTTTCTTTAGGTTTTAGTAGGTTCAATAGCTCTTAGAAAATTCTCATGTTTCTACTAAACACAGCCTTAAATTGCTGAAGAAAAAATCCTGTTTCTTTTTAAAACCTGACAAAAGTTAATTATTTTTTAAAACTCTTACAGACATGGTCCTTCTATCACAATATTTAGTTTTTATGTTTATATTTGCTAGCCTCTGTACACCCAAGAGGCTGATATGCAGAATATCTGCAGTGTGGTACACATCTAACTGAACTAGTACATTCCTGAGAATGACCAGTGTGTCTTAATTATTTAACAATTGTTCTGTAGAGGGTATTAACCAACATAAACTTTGTTTCAGAACAGTGATCCATGTGGACAAATAACTCCTAAAATTGAGGAGGATATTCTTTTTACATTTAAATCAGGAGGTTTATTGATCTTGGTCTTAAAAAGCCTATATTTAAAAGTCTTTTAAATTGGAAGCATTCTTAAATCAATCAGATTTCTATCAGTTGTAACCTGCCTATTCCTTATTAAGTATTATGTGTTGGAATGTTATTTGTAATGTTAGAATAACAAACATGATTATTCATTGATTTCTTATAACCTATTGCATTAGAAAGAAGGTATAAAGATACATCATTCAATTCATTTGCATGGGAATAAACAACATAATGTGCAACATGTGTGGTGGGTGATGTTCCATGTTAAATATTTTAATATGAATCATGAAATGCATTAAATTGGAATAATTATCATTATGTATGCTTGTACAGTGCTGTAGAGATTTAAACTGGTCATGTCACAGAATACAGAAGGGAAACTACTTCAGTGGCTTCCAGTGCAAATTTAAGAAAATTGGGAGAATGTTCTCTTTAGGGAAAAGCAGTAAACATCTTGATTGGAAGAATGAAGAGGATTTGCATTTGACTACTGGATGAATCTTGACATGGCCTGGTAGTGATTTTTCCTTCGCTATTCCATTTAAAAACCTATGCTTCCTTCTTTTTTTTCTTAGTTCATTTTATTCTTTACTTACATTTTTTTGGTCACTAACTTCAGTTTCAAAATAGGTCTTTTTCCTTTCTTTCAAAAAAAATTTCTTCTTCTTCTCCAATTTTCTTTTCCTATGAAGGAAATCAAAATTTTTTTAAGAAATAGTAATTTACTTTTTCTCCTGTCACAGATTTCATAATGATTCAATATGATATTTATTCTTTTAACTAAATTAATTACCTCAACTTATTTCTTATGAAGTTTCATTCCTATGTTCAAGATACATCTACACTAACATACAGAGAAAAAGCACTGTCAGAAGGTGGTACTTACTCCCTGTGACATATAATTTCACTAGTAGTGGATCAAGATGAGAAAGGTCTACTCATTCACTGGAGTCATGTACACTGTGAAGCTTCGCAACTTTACTGCCTATGACTGAATTGGGAGCTGCAAGTATATCCCAAGGTCTGTTTCTTTGGATATAAACAATGTCTGCAGTCCATGCTGATGAGTATTATTATTTCATGTTTAATATGAGAGGAAAGGCTAAGAAAACACACAAATAATAAACCTGCACAAACAAAAACATTTTCAGATGCTTCTCAGTCAGTGTGACTTTCCTCTCCTGCTAGTCTCATTTACAGCAGCAGCTATAGGTGCCACTGCAGAAAAGCTTTTCAAGTGGTTTTAAGCATAGTCCCAAATCTGGTGTTTAAAAAAATATCTTAAGACATGTTATTCTGACCAATTTTTTACTAATTTAACCAAATATATGTGATTGTTGTCTGTCTATCTTCCATTTTTGGTCTAAACTATCATTATGTACTTCTTTGTAAGTAAAAATCATTTTTCTAATATTTCTAAAATCTCAATAAATCTGGGTGTATGTACTATTTTGGGGAAAAAGAAAGAGAACACAGAGGCTGGTATCTTCATTAAAATATTTCTAAATACTTTGAATGAAAAATACATATTACTTTCTGTCATTTCCAAAAAGAAATATATCAGCCATGTGAAATAACAATAACACTGCTTCATTTCCAGGAAAACAGATTCTACCTTAGGTTGAAATAAAGAATTATCTACAGAAATATGTATTTCTTATTGTCTTCACAGAAATCCAGTGAAAGGAAATGTAAGATCAGAGCAATCATTACATTTTCATTTAACACAGGGGTTCACAGCTGTTAACTTACCAGTTCTATGTCTCTTTTCAAATCAAATGTTACATTAACTTCCTTTAAAGGAAGAAGAAACTTCTTTACATCCATGCATGTTAGCTAAAATAATTGTGCAAAAAACTATTGTTGGATATGCTAACTACTTCTATTAACATTTCACTCACTGGATCCGGGTGGAAAAAGACTTTCTACCACTTAGTAGCTTTATGTTGACATGTATTTTTCTTTTTTGATTATAATATTGAAGGCTTTTGTAAATAGTAGAATCTGGGACCTGAAACTAGAAGGAAAAGTTAAATCCAGAGAACAGCAAGAGGACAAATATGACTGGTAATTGAGCCTGCTACTGATACTAGCAGATGATCCTGCACTGGTACTCCATTGTTTACTGGATTTTAAGTGTTGACTAGGTGATAAATTTTAGTAAAAGATTTTATACAGCATTCTTGCAGCCTTTCAGATCCTCTTGAAGAGTGATGTGGCATCCCCAAAACCTTCACTGACAGACTTAATTACAGAGCAGCCCTACAGAAATTTCTTCCAGAATTTCATAAAAACCTCAATTTTGCAATGAGTTTTTTTCCAATAGAAATCTTTGCTGTGGGGGAATTCATATGTATTCCTCTTGATAAAACTCAATCTGACCTTCAATCAGATTGATCGGTGACCACAGGAATGCCATTACTTTTGAGAAAAGGAGTCTGTCTGGAAAAATTAATAAAAGAACACAAAATTTGCTAAGTGTGGAGAAGAACCCTGGAGTGAATAAGGGGAAACACAGCAATGCTCCAACCTAGCTTGATACAGCCTGATGTCTCTCCATGGGCTGTTTGTGGTTTTTTGTTCTTAAATGTGATTCACATATGTAACATTTATGCTTTAAATTATTGTCACATGTGAGCAGCTGTTTACCTTAAAATACTGGTTTGTGTACAGAAGAAAGGAGAACAACAAATCTAAGCAAAAAAGTCCTAAGCAGAAGGAGGTGACTGAAGGTTGAAGGTCGATAATATCTGTATGACAATTAGCTTGTGCTTCCATAGGTGCAGTTTCCATGTCAATTAATGGCAAGCTGCATAGTATAAGCAAAACAACAGGACTCACCCCTGCCTTTCATAAAATGAATGCACAGAGTTTGTTTTCAGAGAGAGAAATTCTCATAACTTCATTTTTTTATACTCACATTTTCTCCTCTCAAGATGGGAGAGGACTTGAGAAAACACAATTGGAACTGTTATTCTTCTGTTCGGTTCTCATTTGCTAGTGTCTTTTATCACCTTTATAAAGACTGTATGTTCTTTTTATGCTGAGAAGTACCTAGCAGATTCAGTAGAAAGACCACATTAGGAAATTTGAAAGTGATCTATCTTAATCAATCTTTAAGTTTTGGTGCTTTCTCCTTGTATTCATAAATTATGTTTTTCACTTCAGAAGGACTAAGAATTCGTGGAATTAATTTCAACATTGTGCTTCTGTGTTGCAAGGAATGCACTTCAGATTTTATAAAGTGAAAAGCAGCATAAATGGTGGTTGAGCACACATTCTTGGTCTTGCTCTGCACTGAAATAGTTCATGAATCTTGTTTTCTGCTAAGTATATGGAAAGGGTGCAATCACTTGAAATATCCGTGATTGAACTCAGCATGTAATCCTCCAAAGTACTGAAAGAAAACTTGATTTTTACCTTAAAATATATATCACCAAAATGCCACACATCACTTCCCATAACAAGCAACCACAAAATGTCTCTCTCTTGACCCACCACTAAAACGTTAGTGTTTCTACTAAAATTCTGTCAAACAAGATGTAATATGATGTGCTTCCTTAGGTGACTAAATATAGGAAAGTTTATGACCGATTCTATATTGCATTTGAATGAGAGTACATCAAGGCCTACATACCTCATGACACTATGTCATAAATTTTACAGTGCTGAGGAGCACTGATTTAAAATCCCACCATATTGTATCAACCTACACTGGTTCAAGTTTGTCCCTCACAAAACAGCTACTCCCTGACTAAATGAGTCATGTACCATAAAATTCAGTTGCTTTGTGTTTTATTAGACCAGCGGTGGGAAATGAATTATTTAACTGGTATTCCACCACTGGTGACAACTTTACACTCCTATCATACCCATGAAACAAGAGGGACCATTCAATCATACTGCTGTAGATTTTGATTCCTAGGTTTATAACAGGAAAAGAAGACGCTAATTTAAAGTGTTAAGATCATAACCTCAGAAAATATTGATTGGATTTTATGTGCACCTAAGTCTGAAAATGTTAGCCACTTTTGCCAGTTAGTGCTTTGCTGGCTGTTGTGCCTGTAGAAGTCTCCTTCATGGTCAGCAATTTAAATGTTTCTCCTGGTAAATGGAAAAAATAGGGAAAACATTCAGTTTCAGACAACTTATTTTAGGCAAAGTTTTCCTCTTAATGAATTTGACATTTTACTGTTCATAAAGAATATTTCTCAGCAACATGTAAATGTAAGGACAATCTTCAAAGTTCTTCTAAATAAAAGTAGTCCTGATCCTGGTAAAATGTGTTTAATCTTCGAATCACATAAATCTTTACATTTTCTCTTCTTATTAACATACTGATTTATTTTTTCCATATATACTTTTATTTTTTTAATCTGAAACCTTATCTGCTGTAAGATTTTTTTTCCTTGCATTGCTCACATAGTTTCATGATATATACTATCTGCAATACTGAGCAAGCTATCAATGGCACACCTTCTCTTTTATCTCCAGGTCTTGCTGAATACCCACTCTCTCTGATATGCTGTGTTTGCAGCTGTGAAACACTCATCATTACATTACTCCACTGATGTTATTCAGGGTTAAGTAAATTAAAGTTATGCTTTAGTGAGCAGCTAGTTTAGATCTTAAGGACACTAAGTAATTTTGGGGGTTTTTTCTGGCAAAGCTAAATATTTAATACAGGTTGTTCAAGAAAGTTTTGTGAGTTCGAGTAATTGACTATGCGACAAAGTAAGTGTGATTTGCTGACATTCTAGCTAGAGGTAAAGATACAGATGCAAAGGTCAAAGTTATTTTCCTGGAGGCTTAGTTTCATAATCTTCTGATGACTCAGAAACAGAGATCAGGTTCATATTAACTCTTCTGCTGAGTTACATTTCATCTCTTGAACAAGGCAAATGACTGGAAAGCTATGAAGTTTGGTGTAATGCTGTATAAACAATTATTGTTCACCGTGGAACTTAGAACAATTTAACACTTATGTTTTATGAACAGCCAAAGGAAAATGGGAGATCATTAACCAGTTCACCACAAGGATTAATGTACCATGTCACTGCTAAAATGTAATGAGTTCTGGCATAAGAATTCCCACCCCATAGAGGAATCATATAGAGAACAACTTGCCAACCACACATGCTTCAGTGAGTGACCTTATAGAATATACATCACAAAAAACTGCTTGTTGAATATTTCTAGTAGGAACTACTTCTGCATGCAAAGTCCTTATGGAAGATTTGAAAATTCATCATAAAGATAAGAAAAACTTTATTCTTATGCATTAAAATCCCTTTCAGCAATGCAAGTCTGAAAGCAATTTGAGAATACTTGATTTTTAAGTGGGATCATGACCTAAGTCTTTAAGCCATGGATAATGCAGGCTGTTTATTAATCTCATCACAAGCAACATTGTTCATCACTGAATTTATTTCCTGTTTTTTCTTACTGAGCATTTTTTGCACACATTGTAATACTACTTTTTAAGACAGTTTTGTGCTTTTATTTGAAAGGTTGTTTATTTTTTTCTTCAGTGGGTCAGTCAGCCATAAAATGGTAGACTTGGTAAACACTGTGTCTTTGGGACATCAAACTTAAAAAGCTTGTCAGCGGAATCAAGTCTTCCAGTTTTCAGACTGTTCCAGTTCACTGGCTAGATCCATGAGGAAAGGACAATTTGAGCATAGGTCAGGATCCTGCTGTCGTAATTCATATAGCAAGTTTCACCAGCATGCTTGCTCTATAGTGATACTTAGAGATTGGCAGAGCTGGTGTGGCACAGAGCTAGTGTCCATGGAAGGAATAGTTTGACTAGCTGAGATGTAAAGGGAAGCACTTCACTATATAAGAAATTCAGGCTATTTAACTAAATAAATGTTTGATATGAAATAATATTATGGGAAACAAAATCATCATACAATACCAGAAAATATGTTTGAACTATTACATTGAATTCTTATCTTTCTATTGAAGGGAAAGTACAAAGACTGAAAATACAGTAAGAAGGGAAAAGAGGGTTCTGTAGCATATTTCATAAAACTTATTGTGGATACTCGGGGAGAAATATTCAAATTCTCCTGGGAGACTCTTATTATAGTACATTACCTGCAAAGAATGTATTCCACATTTGCCTTGCACCTTGACTGAACAGTCCTTGAGAAATCTGAACCAACCCTGCTTTGAGCGGGGGATTGGAAGAGAGCCCTCCAGAAGAACTCTCTAAACAACATTGTTCTCGGATTCTAACTGTTATTCTTTTGCTCTAGTTAGGTTTGTGACCTCCAGATTGATAGAAGTTGTATGTACAGGTTTAAGTCCACATATACATGGAAAACTTTAAAGCTATATTAAATTTTAACTTTCTTACACAGTACAAGTGAACTAATTCAGATATTCACCATACCGCTTATAGCAAGAATATCAGTGTGGCTTACCATAATTTTACTCACTCAAATAGACTTAGACAAACATCACAGAAATATCTTTGTAAAATATATAATTGATATTTGGTTGCCAAATTGACAATTTGCACAGCATTAAATTCTGGTTATTCTGGTCCTTCATCCTGAAGCAGCGACTGGACCTTTGGGAGTCCTAATATGTCTTTTGAGAGATTCCTAATATATTTCATCCCTAACTAATATATTAAATTTTTCTTTTCTTCATTTGACATATATGAAATGAAATTTTAATCCACACTGCCTATTAAGCTAGAACAGCCAAATTCTGTATTCACCTTCTACTAGCAGTTTGGACATTTGATTCAAGGAGAATCTAGTTTCACATTTAATGGCATGTAGCAGCATCTGCAGTGTTCCCTTGCCCCCATTTGCTTGTTCCTGTCCTCAGATCTCTACTGCAGCAGCACATGTTTGGGGTTTTGTTGGGGTTCTTTTTAAGATTCTTATACATGAAATTGTTCATTCTAAACCCAGTTGTTGGTCATAGGTCTGATTGTCCACACTTGGCTTCTCCAATTGACTATGTCCTACACATAAATCTGTCTTCTTACAGTAGAGGCAGGGAAACTACTCAAGGGTAAGAAGGAATTGAAGACAAGGTATTTTAGGATGGAAGGCTCCAAGGAAATGAAAGTAAGATTACAGCCTACAGCAAGAATAAAGTTTCAGACAGAAAGGGTGAAAGGATAAACATTTTTTTACTACAATCAGGATGAAATTTTTGATACCATTGATAGTAAGATTTCACAGGGATTAATAACACCAGAATTTTACCAAATTCTTCAGGGTCAAATGTTTGCTATAATTATTAACTCAATCTAGTTTGTTTTGAAATACTTAGAAATCACAGTTTTTAAAAAACATTTTAAGGTGGATAGGCTTATAAATCTGTTATATGCTTCATTATACTGTATTTGGAGAAATAGTCCAAAAGAACTCTCCTGAAGACTACAAAGCCTTCTCTGAGGGTTTTTCCTTTCAGCTTAAATGCTCTTGTAAAGTGAATTCTCCTTAGAAATAAAAGTAAAATTGCCATAAGGAAGAAATATGCATACAAGGAGCTAGCAAAAATAGTTGCTTTGCTTTAAACTTCTGCATGAGTGTAATAAAAGCCAAGTGCATGCATCAGTGTTGGAGTTTTGCATGGCTGGGTTCTGGGGAAGAAGCGGGGCGGGGGGGGCTGCAGGAGGGTCCGCTGCAAGAAGCAGCCAGAAGCACTCTGCAGGCCCCACTGAGCCAACTGGAGGCCGGAGTTGTTGCTGACCCAGGCCAAGCACATCAGTGATGGTCACAGCGCCTCTGGGAATCAGATCTAGGAGAAAAAAAACCTGCAAGCAGCCGTTTTTTGCCACCAGAGAAGGGAGTAAGAACATGTAAGAAACTGTGCAGACACCAAGCCCATGAATGATGATGGGGAGCAGAGATTTCATCTACAGCCCATGGAAGACCCCACGCTGGAGCAGGTGGTGACACCTGAAGGACGCTGTGACCCTGTGGGAAGCCCACGTTGGAGCAAGCTCCTGGCAGCGAAACCTGCAGCTCATGGAGAGACCGACCCATGCCGGAGCAGGTTTGCTGGGGGACTTGTGACTCCGTGGGGGACCAGACTGGAGCAGTCTGAGCCCAAAGGTCAGCACTCCATGGAAGGGAGCCACGCTGAGGCAATTGGTGAGGAGCAGACGGCCCGACAGAAAGGACTCATGAAGAAGTTCCTGGAGACTGTCTCCCATGGGTGGGACCCCATGCTGCAGCAGGGGAAGGGTGTGAGGAATCCTGCCCCCCATCTAAGAAGGAAAACAACTCATGAGGAACTGACCAAAACCCCCAGTCCCCCATTCCCTGGCCCACCCTGTGCCACAATGGGGCGAGGGGAAGAAGGGAGAAAAATCATGGATAAAGTGCAGTCTGCTAAGAAGGGAGGGCTGGGTGGATGTGTTTCAAGATCTGGCTGCACTTCTCATTATCCCACTCTGGTGTCTCTGTGTGTGAAGTGTAATAAGTTAGATAGCTTGCTTTCCTTTATTCTATGCTGAGTCTGTTTTGCCTATGTCCTTGATTACAGGATGGTTTCTCCCTGTCCTTATCTCAACTCCTAAGCCTCTCAATATGTATTTTTTCCCCTGTCCAGCTGAAAAGGGAGCAACTTTATGGGCATCTGGCCTCCAGACAGGGTCAAACCACCGCAATCAGCAAACGTATACATGAGTATAATGTAAATGTGTTCTTATTTCTCTTTTAGCTCTTGACTTTTATTGCCAATGTTATGGCTGCAATACAAAAAAAATTTTAAAGGCACTGATCTAGAGAATCTCACATTAGAAGATCACAGTGCACAAGCGGTGTTTGATGAAAGTTGCATATTTGATTGATCTTGGATGGCTGCCAGATCCCCATCCAGCTGTTCTCTCACTTCCCCTCCTCAAGAGGGGAGTCTGGGATATCTTGTCAGCACAAAGGTCAGGATAAAGCCAGGGAAATCACAAACCAGTTACGGTGTGGGCAACGCAGACCATTAGGAGATGTTGGTGAGAAACAAAGACAAAAGATAAAGCCATCATAACAGATCCTCTCTGCTGCTCCTTCCACCTGACAATTTTCCCTGATCCAGTGTGAGTCCTTCCCACAGGCTATAGTCCTTCACAAACTCTTGCAGCATGGATACTTCCACATACTGCAGTCCTTCCAGGATAAAGCTGCTCCAATGTGGGCTTTCCATGTATTGCACCTCTTGCAGGAAATATCCCCTTTCTCCTGAATGGTGTCCTCTCAATATTGTAGCTTGGTTTTAACAGAGGATTATCATACCTGTTTATCACTTTAGATATTCCATGGTAATAAAATAGGACCTACAAACACCTCATCATCAGGGTCACAACATACTGTTTCTCCCAAACATCTCATGAAAAAGATTCTAATGAAACTCAAATTTGTGACATTCTCTCTTTACACTAGAAGTGCTTTTCTTAGTTCATTGTAACAGTACTTTGTTCCTGCAGGATGTCACATCTTTCTCTGAATAAAAATGTTAAGCCAAATATTACTGATATTACTGAAACCCCATTCTCAAGGTGGTTCTTCTGTTGATTTTAATACTGGCAACTGCTAACCTTATGGTACTTTTTACTAAGAAGCAAATACAAGTTAAGACTTTGATCCAGGTTGTGTTCATTTAGCAGTTTCTCTGTTCTTAGACTCATTCCCCAACATTACTTTTGGCCAACCTACAAAGTGACTTTTCAAGCTGACTCAGTTTGACCGTTCTGAATTCCATTACAAATATTATTTATGTGTTTTCAAACATAATTAACATTGTATTTACCTCTATTTAAAGCATACTTGAAGTTCTTTTATTGCTATATGAAATGAAGAGAGTGTGTGCTAGAAGACACTAGAAGATCATTGGAAGACCATTTGAAATAGCTAAACCTTCCTAAAGCTTTGGGAAGTTGGTGACAATAAGCACATCTGAAAAAGCAAATAGCACTGCATTGCAAAAACATGCTCTTTGAATTCCTGCAAGTGCTTCTGAGTTCCTCAGAGTTATTTTGCAAAGAGGTAGTAAACACTATCATCCTTTTGGTGATTGTGTCAAAGTTTTACAAAGGTTTTTACATGAATAGAAGAGGGTACGTTATCAGCTTTTTCTACCATAATATTAATGGGTGATAACTGTTCATCATATGTGAGGACACACTACAGTTTCTTTAAGTGGATTGCCTTTGGTGGAAGGCTAGACATAGCAGAATAATAAACTCCTTGTTAATAGTCAAAATACTGTCCTAACAATACCATCTGGTTGTCTGTTAAAATCAACTTGAGTCCTGATTGTGAGAGATGGAGTTCTGCCAATGATTAGACTCCTCTACAGGAGTCTTTAAAAAGGGTGATTAATCAACTGGATGGGGTGATTGTTTAGTTTTTATCACACAGTTTTGCTAGGTCAGAAACTTAGATATTAAAGACAGAAGGCTTGGGTAATAAATGCTTCAAAAACTCAAAGTGAAAATAGGCTTTATAGAGTTTTTTATTTTACCTAATAAACAGTGCTCCTGACAATCTACTTCCTTGTTCTGCATTAATTACAGTGCTATATAATTTCATCAATTTCAATCCACAGGCACAGGGTCATTTATGCAATCATTCAGTCTTTTGTTTCCTAGGTAACAGACTCGTCAAGAGATGAAATACTGCCACCCACTTTCTTATCCTCTATTATTTGTTCTCATGCTAATCCCTATAATTCATTAGTTTCTTTCTCCTCCTCCTCTTTCCCCCTTTACACTCAGTCATTTTGTTTAGTTGAATGTTGAATAGAACATTTATTTAGCCCTTCATTTGTACAGAAAATAGACATTTAGATGAGAACATGTAAAACTTGACAAACTAATACACTAAAGAGTGTATGTAATCTACAGGTAGACCCTTTTTACTCTGAAGAGAAAGAAGAAACAACTTTGCAAAATTTAACAGTTTTGCAGGTAAATTAGCAAAACAATATAAAAATAAAATATTGTGGGTTTTTTCCTTTATTTCCTTTTAGATCAATATGTAGAATTTTGAACCATAATTTCGCTAATTAAATTTCAATTACCATTTGAACTTAAAATAACGGTAAATTAGTCAATCACATTCTATATGTCTAAATCATTTTATTTCTTGGAAAAATTATTCATCCTCTGGATCTGAATAAAGATTAAATTGCTATGCTACATCAAACAAGCATAATCACCAAATCTACTGTATTATCTCTGTTAGTGTTGATATTTTTGAACAAGATGATCATAGAATGATAGAATGGTTTCAGTTGGAAAATACCTTCAAGATCATCGAGTCCAACCATCTATCCAGCCCTCCTAGGTCCAACACTAGACCATGTCACCAAGTACAACATCTACTCTTCTTTTAAGCACCCCCAGGGATGGTGACGCCACCACTTCTGTAGGCAGCCTGTTCCAATAGCTAACAACCCTTTCATCCTAATACCCAACCTAAACTTCCCCTGACGAAACGTCAGACTGTTTCTCCTTGTCCTGTCGCTACCTACCAGGGAGAAGAGACAAACCCTCACCTCACTACAGACACGGGTAGTTGCAGAGAGCAATGAGGTCTTCCCTCAGTCTACTTTTCTCTAGACTAAATAATCCCAGCTCCCTCAGACACTCCACATAAGATTGTTAGGCCAATAGGTGGTTGCCTCTGTTCCTTGCAAGAGAGTCCTTAATAGCAAGCACCCTTCTTTTCTTAATGTGGCATCCTGGTTGAAATTCAGCTGTCTCTGGGTTCTTTGCTGATGGGAAGTCATCTTCTTTAAGAGTTCCCAGGGCATGAAACTTATCTGTTTGTTTGTTTGTTTTACCTGGGACTAAATATCTGGTTCTCAGATATTATCTTTTCAAACACAATTAAAGGATTACATGTGCTGCCTAAAAGCTTCTAAATCCTCCAGAACTAAAGGGTAAATAAGATCTTCATTCAACTGTAAATAGTATGCAAGATGACATTAGTTACATCACTGTTTCTATTAAACTCTGGAATAGCTTTAATCCATGGTACATGCTCCACTGAAAACAAACAAATGGTAAAATGCATACTGGGAATCAAATTTTAAAGCAAGATTTCACTTCCATTGGAAAGCTTGATTGTGGAAGAGAGTCACTCAAAAGCCTGTGTTACTTGTGATAAATTAAGTCTTCTGGACAGATACATATAGTTATATATAGTTATAAGAAACTTAAATTAATTCCTTGGCATTTAATAAATTTTTTTGTGATTTAAAATGAGTGCACATAAACTCTGCAGGTTCAAACAAGACATAAACAGAATTTATAATGGTATATGAAAATTCACTTTTTTTCTTTATTGTTCAAAAACACATATTAAAGAGTCAAAAATATCTCTGTGAACTACTAACTTTTAGCATATATCTTAAAGTTACACCCTATATTTAAGGCCAATAAGTGAGTACAGAACACTGTCTGTATCTACAGCTAGTTTTATTCCTGTGTGCACCAAATCATGTATTTAAAAGCATAGCTTTGGGCCACCAGGTAAGAGATTCTGTGTCCATGGGATTATAAATAATACCACTCAGGAACAGAAATCCAGTCCACCTAACTGTTTAAAAGCCTTCTCCAAACCTAGAAAAGTTCTGGTAAATTTGTACAAGGTAAAATGGGTTTCTATGGGCATGAAGCCCATGAAAATTAGGGGAACCTTTCCAAATGGTCTGTGCTTTAATTACATACTAATTGGATGAAAACAGTAAAGAACATATTACAGAACAAGTTGCAGAAAAGGGGGAAACAGGTAATCAAGGCAGAACATGAGAAATAACATTGGTAAGTCCAAGTACTGTCTAAAGCGAGGCACATTTGTGCAGCTTATGCCATGATCTTTTGCTGAGCTAATGATACTAACACCTCTGTGTGATAGAAGTGACTGATGTCTAAGTAACAGCAGTTAGCAGTTTCTCTTCCTCTAATGGATCACCCTCTCCACCTGCTCTAAATCATGAAACCAGAACAAGTCATGGAAGATGCAAAGCTCAGCACCAACTCTTACACAGCGCATGGAACTCTGGCATGCACAGCTGTTTAGTTTTATGTTTTGTCAGAGCAGTGTTTAAGGGGAGAGGATAAATTAGCTGTGGAAAGAGAAGGTGCAAATGAGATTTATTCCATTCACTGAAGCTAATGAAAATATATCAAACACATAACAGGCTCAGTGATTCATCCAGACTGACTGTTCTCTCTTTTTTTGAGCTTTAAGATTTATTTTTTTAAATTCTTTTCCTTTTTTTTTTTTCTAAAATGGACTTTATGTTGGAAGACTTGCAGGGATACATATGATGTAAAAGTGGGGAAATAAAAACCCTTCTTAGTCTTCTGAGTTAAATATTTCTTCAGAGAGAAATGAAAATATAGCTGCATTTCACAGTATTTAGCCTGTACAGTGGCATCTAAGCATATGGAATGGTACATTTTATGCTATTCTACTTTCTAATACATGAATAATGGCTGCAAGATCAACTTCCATGTGTCTTCCAAAGAAAACCCTTCTGTACCATACAGTTATACACACCCACAGAACCAGGTATCAGTCCTTCAGACACACTAAATCTCAAAGGCTGTTTGTGATAGCAAAACACAAAGCAGCCATTGGCCAGTGTATTATTTTCTTTGCCACTCTCTTTTCTCTTTTACCAAAATCTGACAATAGAGTCTTATAAATATGGCTATCCTGAATTAATTATTATTCTACTCTCAGCCAAGCTGTTTCTTGTTGACATAAAGACGCAGCGTTGGAGTTGACTGTCTGAACCACTCAACCTTCAAGTCAAAAATCATATTGGAAATCTACCCTGTCTCCAAAGGAGTGTTTTTCTTTGGGGAAAATGCAAGCAAAGCACTCCCCCATCTGTTTATTGTAATTACTAACCTATTTATTAGCATTATTACTCTGACCACTCACTCTTTTTTCAACACAGCCAGTCTCCCCCATGAGAAAACTGTTATCCCTCCTTTCCAAGATGTCAAGCTTTTTAAATGACAGCAGCTATCAGCATTCTCTCTGAAGTCACAGAATAATATATAAATTGTGTCAGAAGTTTTTGTCAGAGTTCTGTTGTACTGCTTATTGTTCTACTAGGAAAGTCTTTTTCTAGAAGCAAAACTACAAGTATAGGACCTAGCTGAAATATATAATAATGTGCTTTTCCACTGAAGTATGAGCATTGAAATTAAAGTCACATAAGTGTATTTACAAATATATCTGGGGGCTTCAAAGAAGCTTTTCTCTCTCATGCCTGCTGCATATAAAACTACATTAAAATGCTTGATTAGACAACACTGGTGATAAATGTCTCGTTTGGAAGCAATGCAGTTGAGGAATTCAGAGTTTAAATTTTCACTTTTACTTTGAAGAATTTAAATTATTTTGTATTATACTAGTAACGTCTAAATATGAGTTAAACTAAGAAGTAGTATGATACGAGATTGAATGCATTAGTTTGTAGGAAGGTTTCACAAGCAAGTAATTTGATGTTCTATCACTAGAAGTTTTTAAGACTGGGTAAGGAAAAGTATAAGGAAATGTGAAATAGGCAACAGCACTGTGCCTTGGCAGTGAAGGATGAGATGATTTAATCAGAAGATCCCTGCAAATCTAGTAATTGTTCTTATTTCTAATTTCAAAACACGATTTAATGATTTTATGTTGAAACATTTTTTAGCACTGCTTGGAAGTTCACAAACTATTACCTTTAAAATAAACAAGTTGTTGAAAAACAATAATCTTATGATCACAGAAAAATGTACTGTCTAAAACCAGAGGGTTTTTATATAAAAAGAAATACCACCGTTCTCAATAAATTAAGCAATTCTTTTAGTGATGTGGTTCAGGAAAGCAGAAGTGGGGACTTGTTTCTTTTTTATTTGTAAATTAAAATGACCAACCTGATAGTGTTAATATGCTCTTGATCAATCGAAGGAAAAACGGATTATAGTCTTCCAGTTGATCTCTTTTCTGACTAAAAAAACCCCAAAACACTTCTTAGCATGAATGACATTTTCCCTCTACAACAAATTTATAGCAGCTATAGTAGCAGAATATAAAACAAAGTGCTTTCTTCCAGAGGTGAATAAGTGCAATTTATTGTTCTTAGAGTAAACAGCATCTTTATCTGCATGATAATATAATTCTTACCATCAAAAAATGTATCCAGGTGTTCTTGAGACTGCAATTATCTGTAACTTTTGCCTTATCCTTAAGTTTCTGTGTGAAGTGTCTGCCCTAGCAGATTTCTTTCACGTAGGCACACACAACTTATTAATAGTAACAGATGAACAGATGAAACAGACTCCTGAGTTTTCTAATTTGAATATCTTTGGGATCCTTTCCCACACGAAGAAAAGCTTTCTAGTTATTAGTATACTTGGAGATAGGCATATGCAGTCTATAGAAAATATTTGACAACAGTAGTCTGAATGTATGCTTTATTTTATGGATTAAAACTATGGGAATAATACCTTCTTACAGTAAAGGTTATTTATTTATTTGGAAAGAGTCTTCTGTCCTGAAGATGGTCTTATGAAATTAATGACAAAAAGAAACTAAAAGAAAGGGGGTTTTTTAAACTGTGCTCAATGAAATAATAATTTCTAAAAGTTATTTGAAACTATCAAAATACATCCATCTGTCTCCCATACCCAGAAATGTCACAGCGTAATTCAGTGTCTCTCTAAATACTATTAAATATTTTCTATGTAAGTGTATGTGTCTCATTTTTCAATGGAGGTAATAACACTATTTTTTTTTTTAAATGTGGTTTCATGAGGCCAGAGTACTTATTTTCTGTAAGTTCTCATCTTCACATGCTTTCTGCTACACACTGTTTCTCCTGCACTACTATCTTGGGTCATTAGTGAGTGGAATACAAAATATGATTGCAGACTTCTGATCAGCCCACCTTTATGCCAAGTCCAACACTGCAAGTTTTCTTGATATAATTTTGCACATGATGATTTACATTGTACACAGCTGAAGCAAAATGCTAAAGTCTAATCAGGGTGCTGTGAAATAGCAGTTGGGCTATTCTGAGCTATTGAAAGAATATTCTACATTTGTTTGATTAATTTATGTTGTAATAAACAAGGGGAAGATGAAACTGTTTCATATTCCTTTTCTCTAAACAGTTCAGAAATTAATCAGTCCAGACTATCAGGAACAATGATTCTACAACAGGTTTACAGCACTGGTGGATAGGGAAGAACAACTGATGTCGTCATCTTGGATTTAGGCAAACCATTTGATGCTGTCCCATGTAACATCCTTGTCTCTAAATTGGAGAGACAACTACTTGAAACCACTCAGTAGATAAGGTATTGCTTGGATGGTGGCAGTCAAAAAGTTGTGGTCAACACCCAGGTGGAGACCAGTGATGAGCAGCGTTCATTGGGAGCTGGTATTTGGAGCAGTATTATTTAACAACTCTGTCAGCAGCATGGACGTTGCATGGGAATGAATGCACCCTCAGAAAGTTTACAGATGACACCAACCTGAGTGATGTGGCTGGTACTTATCAGAGGGGAGGGATGACATCCAGAGGAACCTTGTCAGGCTTGAGAGTTGGGTCCATACACACCACATGCAGTTCCATATGGCCAAGTACAAGTTCATGCAAATGAGTCAGGGCAATCCCAAACATGGAAACAGATCGAAGAGAAGGCATTGGGAGTATCAGTGGATGAAAAACTTACTGTGAGCCAGCAGTGTGCACTTGCAGCCCAAAAAAGTAACCATGTCCTGGGCTGCATCAAAATAATTGTCAAGAGAGGTGATTCTCCCCTTCTCCACTCTTGCGAGACTCCACCTAGAGTACTGGGTTCTTTTGGTCTGTTGCTCCCAGCATAAAAAAGACAACAGACTTATTTCAGTGAGTCCAGAGGAGGGTCACAAAGATAATTAAGGGGCTGGAGAACCTCCCGATAATGACAGGCTGAGAGAGTTGGACTTGCTTAATTTGGAGAAGAGAAGGATCTGGGAAGACTTTATAGCTGCCTTCCATTACCTAAAGGGGGCCATCAGGAAAGATGAGGAAGGACTCTCTATCAGGAAGTACAGTGATAGGACAAGGTGTAATGTACTGGAAGAGGTGGCCCAGAGATGTGGATGCCCCATCACTGAAACTGTTCAAGGCCAGGTTGGATGGGGCTTTGGGCAACTTCATCTAAAGTAATGTGTGCATGATCATGGCAGAGTGCTTGGAACTATGTGATCTTTAAGGTCCCTTCCAATCCAGGTTGTTCTATGGTACTCTGCTTGATTCTACGATTCTATAATTTAGACCAGCAGAAATCCCTCTTCACCTGTTTTAAAAAAATAATCTCCTGAAGATGAAGAATATCAATCTACACATATTTTCTTGAAATGTGTTGTTTTTAAAATAATTTTGTTGAACAAATCTGAATTTTCCCAAACTAGAGCATTTCTTGAAAGCTTTTGAACAGCTCCAGTCCTTTTATTTTTTTTTTTCTTACAAATTATACTTTCCCCTTAGTAAAAAGTTTAAAAAAGATGTGTGGAGAGTGTGTGTGCACACACCTAGGTGAGAGAAGCTCTGTAATCATCACTTTAATACCTCCCTGAATATCCATGGGTGTAGAACCACTTTGATTCCTGGTGCCATCTGTTAAACAGAGAAGCCAGCCAATAGAAAACACACCAGGCAATCAACACCAACTGCCTCCTGTATTTACTATCTAATAAGTGTTTGAGGTGGGAGAGATATTGGCAAGGAGTTACAGCATTGTGAAGCACTCACCTCTGGGTCTGTTTATGAGAGAAAAATCTGTGATATTATTCAATTAATTCTGTTTTCTGTGTCATATTTAGAAGTGTGCAAATACTATGTTTCAGAAAAAATATAACTACAGTAATATGCATGTGGATAAAATGTACTTTGTGTGCTACCACATAATTACAGAATGTATATTAATACAAATGGTAATTTTAGTAATTAGTAATATACACATAGAAAAAAAAAAAAGTCAGGATGTAATACTGGCTCCTGCCCTTCATCTCAGCACAATTCTGTTTTGTCTGTGTTTCAAAAACAGCAGCAGTTATAACTTGTTGCAGATGCAGATTTGAAAGCTGTTGTGGGCTCAGCATGTTTTATGTCTTTAAATGATTTTTCCTGCAATAGCAGGCTTTTGCAGCTAAATACAGGTAAATTCAAACAGATGTTTCTTTTGAACTGTAATTAACATTTCTTAAGAAATAATTTTTATAATGATTATAGTAACTATACGTTCATTCTCCTGAAGTGCTAAATGTTGTAATCATCACCTGTTCACCCTCATGGTTATTGTTCCACAGACTATTAGCAACCTGATAGCACCATTTAACTAAAATTTGATTCCTAATGACTTAACAGTAAAGGTTATGTTATAAAGTGATCAGCCAAAGCATCTGCTGAACGATCTGAGATGAAGTATATTCTCTATTTGTTCTGCAGGCAAATTCTGTTTGCTCATTTCAAATGCTTTGCATTCCTTAAAATAGCTGTTAAAAACTTCCACAGAAATAAAGATCATAAGAATCTCCTCAGTTAGTTACTACTGTGATCAATGAACTCAGTTCTATTGATGGAAGGTTATAATAAATACAGTGAAGCTATGTAGAAATACCTCTAGAACTGTATGGAGACAGTTGAGAGCAGAACCAAGCAATGACATACCCACTTCTGAATGTGCCCCTGCTTGCAGGTAGACAGACACTGTGTGTCTGACTGACAACTAGCATGGGCATGACAGCATTAGACAGAGCACTGTTACAGGGTCCAACCACAGCTCTTTTAAGCTGATTTGAAGTCTTTCTTAGGTAAAAAAGACTATACCTGCTTTCAAGCACACTTTCACAGATTCACTGCTATACAACCCTGGTAGATGACCGTAGTTAGTTCAAGGGGGCCGCTGGAGGCACCACAGCTGAAATGTCTTGACACAGATGATCTCACAGATCAGTATCTCACAGTATAACAGAACTATGAACCTGTCTTCCTTCCCCAAGGTGATGAACAACAGCTCAGGGATTTGAAAAAGCAGGTGTGGGTTCACATACCAAAGCCAGGTGGGTGAACATGCAAGACATCTTTGTTACCATCACCTCTTCAATCATATGATAAATATTTATCACAGCCTCTTAACACATCCAGTCAGAGCTAACATTGTCCCAAGCCTCTGGGGCCCCTCGTTGTGCACCAAATAGGAGTGTAGTGGTTCAGCCCCAAGCAGTGGGTGAGCACTACATGCTGCTTGCTCACGTGAGAGAGCCTCTCATAAGAGAGCCTCTGTGGGTTGGGATAAGGACAGTTTACTGAAGAGCACCACAAGAACAAAAGCCTGGACGAAGTGCATACACCTGGTAATAACACAGAGCACTTTCCTTACCTGATGATAACACTGAGCACAATACAAGGACCAACCATACACCTAGGCCTTACTCAGTCTGCTCTGAAGGCTTGCAGGAGTGCCCCTCCCCAACCAGCCCCTTTTATGGAGAAGTGATGCCAGGTGGTATGGAAAACAGCCCGGGCTAACTCAACTCACCAGTGCTAGATGCTTGGGGTTGTTAACTCTGTCCTTGCCAGAACGAGGAATGTGCCACATAACATCTTTTTTTGCTAAGTTGGACAGATAGGGATTTGATAGATGGACTATTTGATTGATAAGTAATTGGCTGGATGTCCACTTCCAAACAGTTCCAGTTAATGATTCAGGGTCCAAACAGAGATCAGTGATGAATGGTGCCCATCCAGGGTCCCTACTGGGACTGATGCTGTTCAAAATCTTTATTGATGACATAGGGTGATTTGAGTGCCTCTTCAAGAAGTTTGTGGATGACACAAAGCTGAGAAGTGCACTTGACTCACTTGAGGGAAGGTATGCCTTCCAGAGGGTTCTCAACAAACGTGGGGAATGAGCACATATGAACCACACGAAATTCAGCAAAGCCAAATGCAAAGCCCTGCCCCTGGATCAGGGCAATCCTAAATAACAACACAGACTGGGTGATGAGTGGATTGAGACCAGCCATGTGGAAAAGAGCTCGGGGATACTGGTGGATGAAAAATTGGATCTGAGCAATCAGTGTGCACTTGCAGGCCAGAAAGCCTGGGCTGCATGAAAGGAAGCATGCCCAGCAGGCTGACAGAGGTGCTGAGAGTGTGATCTCTACTCCCTATCATCTCAGTGGGCTGCAGGGGGACAACCTGCTCCACCATGGTCTTCACTATAGGCTTCAGGGGAATCTCTCCTCCAGTAACTTGAGCACCTCATTCCTCCCCCTCCTTCTCCACTGACCTTGATGTCTGAAAAGTTTCTGTTCTCTAATTTTGTGCAGTGCAGTGAATTTCATAGAATCATAGAATCATAGGGGTTGGAAGGGACCTCGAGAGATCATCAGGTCCAACCCCCCTGCCAAAGCAGGGTCCCTCGGACATATTGGGCAGGGAGGCAACCAGACAGGGCTGGAATATCTCCAGAGATAGAGACTCCACCACCTCCCTGGGCAGCCTGTCCCAGGGCTCTGTCACCTTCACTGTGTAAAAGTTCTTCCGCATGTTGGTGCGGAACTTCCTGTGCTCCAACATGCAGCCATTGCCCCTTGTCCTGTCCCCACAGACCACTGAAAAGGGGCTGGCCATTTCCCCCTGCATCCCATGCTTAAGATATTTATAAACATTAATAAAGTGCCCCCATAGTCTTTTCTCCAGGCTGAACAGTCCCAGCTCACTCAGCCTTTCCTCTTGGGGAGATGCTCCAGGCCCTTAATCATCTTCGTAGCCCTTCTCTGGACTCTCTCCAGGAGATGCCTGTCTTTTTTATACCAGGGAGCCCAGAACTGGACACAATAGTCCAGGTGGGGCCTGACCAGGGCAGAGCAGAGGGGGAGGATCACCTCCTTTGACCTGCTGGCCACACTCCTCCTGATGCCCCCCAGGATCCCACTTAGCCACCAGGGCACACTGCTGGCTCACGGCCAACCTCTCATCTATCAGGACCCCCATGTCCTTCTCCGCAGAGCTCTTCTCCAGCAGGTCACTCCTGGCCTGTACTGATTCAAGCAGTTATTCCTTCCCAGGTGCAAAACTCTATACTTTCTTTTGTTGAACCTCATTTGGTTTCTCCCTGTCCAGCTCTCCAGTCTGTCCAGGTCTCTCTGGATGGCAGCGCAGTGTCCTGCGTGTCATCCACCCCTCCCAGCTTTGGTTCAGTGGCACTTGCTGAGGGTGGATGCTATTCCCTCATCAAGGTTGTCGATGAAGATATTAAACAGGACTGGACCCAACACTGAGCCCTGGGGAACACCGCTAGTCACAGGTCTCTGGTCAGACTCTGCTTCACTGAGCTCGGTCCCAGAGCCAGTTCTCAACCCACCTCACTGTCCACTCATCCATCCCATATTCTCTCAGCTTTGCTATCAGGATGTCATGGGAGACAGTGTCGAAAGCCTTGCTGAAGTTAAGGTAGATGACATCACTGTTCTCCCTCCATCCACCCAGCTGGTGATGAGACCATAGAAGGCTATGAGATTGGTCGAGCACGATCTCCCCTTGGTGAATCCATGCTGACTACTCCTCATGACCCTCTTCTCTTACAATTGCTTGGAGATGGCATCCAGAACAAGCTCTTCCATCACCTTTCCAGGGACAGAAGTGAGGCTGAATTTTGTTCTGTAGCTACTGTATTTTGTAAGATACTTCTTAGAGTGGCACATAAGAGCTGAAAAGCTAACCTGCTGTTGAGTAGCTTGAAACAGATCACTGAATACTTTGTGCCTGTGTGACTTTTTATCTTGTCCCAGCTACTCTGAGTTCCTTGGCAGTATATATTTTTTTGTCTATTTTTCTTCATGTCTCTATTTTTCTCTTACTTTTCTGATGCCGTTTATGAAATTTACCTCTCCATCTAATTGGGTTTTTTCTGACTGTTTTTGACTCTTACAGACCAATATCTTTTAACTGTTTTCCTGAATGGTACAGTACTGTGGGTGTACTGAAGAAAATAAATCTGGATTAATGTTGAAAATTAATTTTAAATGTTTGTGCTCTAATTCACCGTGGGTTTTGGGGTTTTTTTTTCACATTCAAGAGTAATTATATGTATTACATTCTTGCATTATTGAGTGGAAGATGATCCTTCAGGATGGTTTGTCTAGAGGATCTTTGCAGATCAAGCCAAACCATTCTACAATTCTATCAACGTGCAATTATCAGAATGGAGAAAAACTATTTTCCCATAATGTAAGCAAACTCCCATTGCTTCCTGAAAATTTGTATCTTTTATTCAAGTTCTTTGGCTCTAAACAATGTAGCTACCATGAAGAAATTCCTATACGGAAAATGAGGAAAATGTGAGCTATTACGTTAAATTTACTTTTCTCAGTTACCATGGCAATGGGAGGGAAACTTTCTCATGTTACAGCTATATAATTTTTAAAGTCTTGTCTAATACTAGAGCTATATTGAGCACAGTCTGTCAGTTTTCTGTAGTATGCTGCAAGGCTATGGCATATTTTCTAAACCTAAGTGCATCTGATTGGTTGTTTGGAAAGGGCTGTATGTAAGGGTAAGGGCTTCAGCAGCTATGGATAAAGTACACACTTAGAATATTGATTTCAGGAGCATTCATTGTTTTCTAATATTGTGATCAATGCCAGCTGTAATTTTTAAGTAAACAAATCAGCAAGTAGCTTACTGAGAAGCAGAAGTGTCTTCATCTGGCATTTGCTCAGTGCACTAAATTCATATATACAACATGAGCTGATTTTGGATGTGATACAAGAAGCAAACAAGTTTCTTGGATCTTGAGGCCTCTGAAATGTTTATTACTGTTGAAAGACTGAGGAATCTGGCAATTTACTCTGATGTAGCTTGAAGCACCTGAGAATTAGGGGTAAATTCAATATTGCTTTTATCTTTTTCTGATTTCTTGTTTGCTTGATAACCTGCAGTCTCAATCCTAGGCATTTTCTAACTCCAGGCAGAACTGTTCTAGCAGCAGATGTCATCTTGACCTTCATTTCATCCATTTTTACTTTGTTTCCCCTTTCTCATTTCCTCTCACTCTTGTTTTTCTTTCCCTCCCTTTTAGGTGTATTATTCAGACTATGGGTCACCTGTGCTTACTCATTTGCAATGCCTGTGGCACATCTTCCAGCAGTTCATAAAGATCAAGTCATCATAATTACATTGTTATTGATAGGATATGTATCCAACCCAATTTCAATCTCACTATAATGCATGCTATCATGCTTTTGCAACTTTCCATGATAGCAGGCTGCTATTTACCTCAGTGATGCTGGTTTTATTTAGTGTGAAACACTTGCTTCTTTATGAAAGGATGTATTATTTAAGTATTAAACTATTGAGGAACAGATTTTTCCTATGTGAACTATAACAACGATTTATTCTTCTTGACAACCAGAAATAAATTATCCTGTTTTCCCCTTTAACCTGTGAGATGTTGCAGGAATATACCTAAATGTCAAGCCATTTTGCTTCAAATATGCATGTATTCAGCCAGAGTCGTTTCAGCACCTTAACACTCAGATATAACATTACCCAGAGGAAATCTTTGGATTTTACTTGATTTTTTGTCTTTAAAAGGAGGTGAGAAATTCTTCAGCAATAACTCAGTTTACACTGCTTACACAGGGGCACAGCTGAAATGGTCTGATGTTATTTTACATATAAGCAAAAACATCTGGATTCATAGTAAATAGAGCCAGGGCCAATATGTTGACTTCCTATTTAAAGATGAATTAATGTTTTTTGTTGTTGTATCTACTTAAAATCATAGATATTGGATAAAGGCAATGGAAGAAATATTCCAACTGAAGGCAGCCACTGCATGTTTCTGTATTTCTTTCTTTGAGAGAAGCTAGGTCTGTCTTCATGTATACCTACAGACATCCAACCTCAAGCAGATGTGAGGCGTGAATCAACAATGGGTGAGAATATAGGACCAAATAGTAATGTTAGGAATTCATGGGTTGGGAAAATTACTTATTTTAAAGCTGGTTTACCACAAGTTTTGTTAAGGTGTGAATTGCATGGTCACCTGGGATTTTTTCTTTCTTTCTTTACATATGATTAGTATTGGAAGCAATAAGAACTGGCAATCCCAGAAGAAATTCTAGTCTTATAAGGCTATGCAATTCTATCCAATTTGAGTCTCAAAAGAGCAAAAATACTTTGGATAAACAAACAGGCAGATGTTATTTTATTCTAGCTTCAGGTATATCTTTTAAGGTTATTTACAAAGATACGCTGAAAAATATTTTGCCATTTTAGACACTTATTATTTAATATATGTTTTAAAGTATGTAAGAAGTTATGGTCCTAAGAAATAATCTACCTTGCACAGTGCAATCCTCTTGCCACCAGCTAATACCTTTGAGTTCACAAATACATATATATGAGCTTCCACTCTTAATAACTTCCAAACACTATTACAAAAAACATCTAAACCTTGTGCTTCATTTTGCAAAAAGAGTTTAGCTGTCTTTTTCCATCAGTTAATTTGTTTTTTCCCTTCAGCACTTCTGTGAGGAATGGATAATTACTAGGGAATCTATTACTAAGAGGGATAATACAAGCATTGCAAGCAAGCCTGAAGGACTTTCCTTCCCCTCTTTAGTGGTTATCTCCACAGTTAATCCTATAGTCTCACTAGCCTACAAAAGGCTGACTGTTCCAATGTCAAATATCACTCCTGGAAGACATAAATCAGGTCAAAACTATACAGGACTGGGGAGAGAAAGCATGGGAATTTAATAAAGGAATTCATTCCTAACATGTCAACATGACCTCAAAAGCATTTATCACATGCCTCAAGATGCAGGGTTTCAATAAGAAGGTGTCTGAATTGCTAGCTTTAATGTCAACTAAATTGGCTTATAAGAGAGGAGATGCCCTCGCCTTTTAGGTTGGGCATATATCTTTTCAATAATCTCAGGGATTTGTCATACCTTTAAAGTTTATTAATATATATTTCTTATCCATTTGTGATGTTTTGAGGGAAAAGGAAAGAAAAAAAAAAAAAGAGGGTGGACATATTCAGTCTCGCTAGAAATTTGTGTGAATTTAGGAAAATACTCTTCCTGCATAATTCCCTTCAGTAGAATTTTGTAAGCTGTTTTTAGGTGGCACAATTTCCCTGAAGCACCTGAATGACCTTTACTGTGATTTCTCTCTCTTCTTCAAAGCAGCAGTTCAGTAATTCTTTCTTTTAGCAGCTGAAACATAGCAGAAGATAAAAAGCAAGAGGGAAGAAGGTCTTTCCCAGGATGCAGATGGATCATTAAGAGGAAAATAAAACTTGGAAAAGTCTCTGCCAGAGGATGATTCATTTCATTACCACAGTGCTTTGAGTAGTCCAAATCGTATGTGATAAAGAAGAGAAACTAGGGAAGCTGATTGTCTGTCTTACTCTCTCATTCTCTACTGCAGTTTCTGAAGTAGGACTCAGCTGAGAGTTTTTGCTTTCTCTTGTGCTTCCTTTGCACTGTGTGAGTGGAGCAAAGCAAATCTTGGAAGGAAATGTCACTACGGAATGTTTCTGCTTGTTGGCTTTTGACCTTTATGAAACAATACCTAAAGTCCTTGAAACAAAGCATCAGGGCATTCCTCTCCAGTAGTTCTTCTGTTATAGTTCCCAGTATATAAGTAAGAGTTATGGAATAACTGCAGATATTTTAATTGTGCTGGTTTTTCTCCAGACTTCTCCTTCAGTAAGGCGATTTATGTTTTGATAGCAAATGGTTACTCATGTATCAATTCCAAAGGGTGACGTATGAGATCCATCTTTGCACCTATATTTGAGAAACAAGAGTGACATCTAGTAATCAGTTCTGGTAAATGCAAGTGTGTTTATCTTGTAATTATATTTCCTGTCCTGTGATGAAATGCTGTAAAATTACTTATCTTCCACTTACAATGGAAAGCACCACTCATTTGTAGAGCTCAAGTACTTTACACACAAGAATTATTTAAACCTTGTAGCACTCTTGTTAAGAATTCTTAAAAGCAATTCCATTTTGCAGCTTGGTAAGAAGTATAAAAGTTTTAAGTATAAAATGGCTTACCCAAAGCCTCCAAAATTTCTGTGAGATAATTAGAAACAGAATCTAATTTTGACTGCACTTGACTTACTCTTTCCGTAAGTTAAATTATCTTGAACTCTCAGGAATAAAATAATTTCCACCATTTCTGATACAGTGTGGCAAAGAACCATCTCCTGGATGGATGAGATTTACAGTCTACTGGTGAAAATGCATAACATGGGAACCAGTAATATATGTACTGAAATCCCTGTTAGACAAGTACAACAGCAGTCTCCTCCAAGGAGGGCAAGGAGTGCAATGGTTTTTGCAAGCCCTTCCATGCTGCAGCACTTGAGTGCCAGCTGTGAATTCTAAGTATTGAGGTTTGATCCTCGGGACAAGAACACCTTTTTTTCCCCTGTGTTTATTAGACTACCTTTTAAAAAATGTTTCTCTACATATTGACTTTTATATGCAGTAGCACCGAAAGTTTGTCCATCATTAAGACCCTAAATATTAAGATAGCTATCAAGTATCATAGAATCATAGAATGTTTGGGTTGGAAAGTACCTCAAAGATCATCTAGTTCCAACCCCCCTGCCATGGGCAGGGACACCTTTACTACACCCAGATTGCCCAAACCGCTCCACATGGTCTTCTCCATGGGCTGCAGGGGAATCTTCCTCTCTAGTCCTTGCTGCACATCTATGGAGTTCTCCCTATGAGGTGTTGATGAGGAGTGGAAGAGACCTATTACTTCAACAGCTCTGTTTTCAATATCTGTAGTCACTTGGATTTCTTATATCCCTTAACAAGGGAAATCACTGTGTGTAAAGAGACAGCACAGCTGAAAAACCACAGAGTTAAAGTGGCTCCAGGAAAACAGCACGGTATGAGTAACGCAGGAGATGACAGGATTGGTGATGGATTTTCAGTACAGCTGATCCATGGCTTTGCAGGTGACTATCAATGAAGCAGCAAACAGCATGAGGACTTAAGGAATTGGCTGAACTGGTAGCCCTAAAACACAGTAGGCAATGGCTCGATGTCCAAGTGGAAAGCAGCGATGAGTGGTGTTCCTCAGGGGTTGGTACTGGGACTGGTGCCATTTGACAACTGGACAGTAGGATCAGGTGCACCTTCAGAAAGTTTGGCAATGACACCAAGCTGTGTGGTGCGGTCAACATGCTGAAAGAAGGGATGCCATCCAGAGGGACCTTAAAAGGCTTGAGTAGTGGGCCCATGCAAACAACATGAAGTTCAAGACCAAGTACTAGATCCTGCCAGGGCAATCCCAGGCAGAACCACCGACTGGACTGAGAGCATTACTGAGGAGAAGGACTTGTGGGTGTTTGTGGATGAGAAGCTGTGTCTAATACTGAGAAAAGGAAAGGTGATTCTCAAAACTAACTCACTCCAAGGGGTGGGGTGGGGAGGAAAGACGTTGCTGGAAAGCAATGTCTGCAGAACTGAGAGAGGGAAGATCAGTGCTTCCTTCAGTTTCTTTCCAAGTAGATTCCTGGGGAGTCCCAGTGACACCTGGAGACAGTGTAGGGTGGGTAAGAGCAGAAAAAGTGACGTCTTGGGCTGAGCTGGGCCGGGCTCCTGGGACAGAGGGAGCTCATTGCAAGTGGGCAGCGTAGCAGGGAGGCAGCTCCTCTGCACAACACAGAAGGGCTGGAGGCACTGCCTGCAGGCACTGAGAGGAGCGACGTGAGACAGGTTAAAGACAGTTGTGAATGAGAGGATGCTGAGGGACAAATCTTCACAGGCCTTGATGTGGTAAGTGCAATGCAGCTACAGTTCCTGGGTAGATCTCATAAATCTGGCACAGCCCACAGATTATGCTATCTGCCATCAAGAATGTCAAATGATCTTGTGTAGAGAGGGACAAGGCATGCTGTCCTGCTTCTCTGTCAGGGACGGGGCATGGTGGCTGCTTTGTGTCAGGGATTACTGCAGGTCTGTGAAACTGCATGTGCAGCCAGGGGTGCCCAGAGCACCTTCAGAGCGGGGTCCCTTCACCCCAAGGGCTGTGTGCAAGGGCAGGGACTCTGCTGCCTGCCAGGGTCAGAACTCAGCCTGCTCAGGAGATCCACATGGCACTGTGGGGAGAAGCTGTGGGTGGAAGGAGTGACACCCAGCAGAGCAGAAAACAGTCCTGCTCTTGAGATGGTGCTGTCTGGGTCATACCTGCTTACAGCTCCATATTACCCCAGGACACTTCCAATGGGACTTTTCAAAAAGGACATCAAGGCAAGGACTCCTTGGAAGGAAAGGTTTTTTTCCCAAGCTCTGTGTTTTCAGTTCCCTGCTGCAGTTGTGGAGGAAATGATAACTGAGTCATCAAGGCTGATTGATTGAACTCTCAAAGCATTACGCTGAGAGACAAGTAGGTCTGTGAGGATCCTGATAAAGTCCCTTCAGCCATTAGTTTGCCTACAGACAGCCCCATCAATTCTGTGGTCCCACTGGCATTTGTCTGATCTGCTCCTCAGGACTCAGGACAAACACAGTGATACTCCTGGGAAGTTCCCTGCTGACAGGAGGGGTCTTCAGGGTAGAGGTGAGTGCACAGCAGAAGAGATGGGCTCTGTGAGCACTGACAGGGAGGAGACCTGGGTACAGTGAAACAGATCCCAGCAGGGACAACTCCAAGAAACAGAAACATGGGCAGGAAGTGAGGAAAAAGTGCTGACAGAAAAGCCTGGGAGGACAGATTTAGGCATCTCCCTGTCAGCTCATCAGCCAACAGGCTTTTTCCCTAACAAGTCCCATAGTTTTGTCTCCCACTCAGCAAAGCCTCTGCCCTCAAGGCCGTGTGGTCCAGGGCCGGAGCAGCCTCCTCTGTAGCCATGGCAGAGGAGACTTAGCTCTCATGAGTGCTCTCTATGCCTCCCTGGCCATGCCTGCCTTTGGAAAAGCACTGTGGCATGTCTCCTTTTTTCTCCAGCCTATCCCTGCTGCTCATGATCTTGTGTTAAGGTTCACTGGGGTGGGGTTTGCAGCAGCAGCTCAGCAACTGGCCCTGCAGGTCGTGCCTGGGTCCACCGGAGTAAAGTGACTAAACTTGGCAGTGTCTGCACAATGAGGTGGGGACAAACCTGGCTCCCCATTAAGGACACCCCATCTTCAGGGTATCCAGAAGTGCGTAGCTCTTCCCTGGAGAGGGGAGTGTAATGAACATCTAAACTTTGAAACCGGGTTCTTCTGCTCTCAGCAGTATTCTGTTTTCTTTCAGGGGAGCGGCTGAATATGGTCAACCTCTGGCTCAAAGAAGCGTGAATCAAGGGCAGTTGACAGCAGGACTGATAGAGTGGCTCTCTGGCCTGTGCATTAAGGGTCCGTCCCTTGGCCTCCTAGCACTTGTAGTGGAGCAGAAATCCCAGGGATGTCTACCTTCAAAAAACACTCCTCGACTGTGAATGGGGAAATGGAACAAAATAAATGACCCCCCTGCTCTGTAGTCAGGTGAACTGGGAGGAACGATGCCCAAAAGATCTTGAATGTCATGAGTGGATTTAATCAGAGATCACTCCTGGTCCCTCTTTGCCTCTGGGTGCACAGCAACACTGAAACCTCCACAAAATTCCCAGCTGCCCATTGCACCCCAAGTGAGCACCAAACAGAGCTCAACTCAGGGAGCTGTGGAAGTTTTTAATGGAAAGACAGGGAGGTGTGAGGGATAAGTTTTGTTAAGTCTGTCTTTACCTGTCACTACCACTTACTTAGGGCCCTCTGCCCCAAGGTTTCCTATGTCCAACAGCAGTGCCATGACCCAGTTCCTCCTCCTGGCATTCACAGACACACAGGGACTGCAGCTTTTGTACTTCTGGCTCTTCCTGGGCATCTACCTGGCTGCCCTCCTGGGAAATGGCCTCATCATCACGGCTGTAGCCTGTGACCACCACCTCCACACCCCCATGTACTTCTTCCTCCTCAACCTATCCCTCCTTGACCTAGGCTCCATCTCTACCACTGTCCCCAAAGCCATGGACAACTCCCTGTGTGACACCAGGGATATTTCCTACATGGGATGTGCTACACAGGTCTTTTTCTTTCTCCTTTTCCTGTCAGCAGAGTGCTGTCTTCTCACCATCATGGCCTACGACCGCTATGTTGCCATCTGCAAACCCCTGCACTACGGGACCCTCTTGGGCAGCAGAGCTTGTGTCCACATGGCAGCAGCTGCCTGGGGCAGTGGGATTCTTTATGCTCTGCTACACACTGCCAATACATTTTCACTCCCCCTCTGCCACGGCAATACCCTGGACCAATTCTTCTGTGAAATCCCCCAAATCCTCAAGCTCTCCTGCACAAATGCCTACCTCAGTGAAGTTTGGCTTCTCATGGTTAGTGGCATTTTGCTCTCTGTGTGTTTTGTGTTCATCATGGTGTCCTATGTGCAGATCTTCAGGGCTGTGCTGAGGATCCCCTCAGAGCAGGGACGACACAAAGCCTTTTCCACTTGTCTCCCTCACCTGGCTGTGGTCTCCCTGTTCATCAGCACTGGCACATTTGCCTACCTGAAACCTCACTCAATCTCCTTCCCGTTGCTGGACCTGGTGGTGGCAATTCTGTACTCAGTTTTACCTCCAGCAGTTAATCCCCTCATCTACAGCATGAGGAACAAGGAACTAAGGGATGCCTTAAGGAACCTATTTGAATACATGCTACTTCAGCATCCATAAGGGGCCCACAGTCTTCATAGGACTTCCAGGCTATCTCAGGAAAAGCCAGGACTATATTTTGTTCATATTTGTGTTTTTTCATTGTGTTTGTTTTTTTTCTTTGTTTATACTCCTGATATTATTTCCCTTTCAATAATTCTATTCTTGTCCTTCTAGTTCTTTTCTTCTAACCCAAAGATATCATGTACATGTGGAGTCAAGCTCCATACATAGACAAACTCAATAAATCAGCAGAAAAACTTTTGTCTTAGCTCTTTTACCTCCTCTGGAGCTGGGGGTGCAGCACCAGAATGCAGAAGGGGTTTAGGAGCCAAGAGCACAGCTGCTTCATGGAGGAGCAGCACCAGTGGCCTTTGGGGCTCACCCTTGGTGCCTCAGTGGACAGACTCTTTCTGCCAGGTGTCAGTTCAGGCTGCTGCTTCCTTGGAGCCATGACCATGGACAAGAGCAGGGTATGATCTTTTCAGTGTTCATTTCTCCTCACTGCCACACTGTCCCTTGTTTTTGTGTCACAGCAGGCTGTAACCAGTATACCCACTGAAGTGAGACACACCTTTCAGTTACAAATTTTGTGAGAATGATCTGCCAAGATGAAGCCAGCCTTCTCGAGTCTCAAATATTCCCTGTTGAGGGGTGCTGATGCATTGTGATTTTTTTAGATTAAACCCAAAGAGGGAAATCCTTTACAATTATAACTGGCATATCTCACTGGGACCAATATATTTCTGTATCTTTATATGTGTTTGGATTATGTTTTGTGCTTATATAATATATATATACCTATATATACATACTGAATAAAGTTTCAAATGTTCACGGAATGGAAAGGGTTGGAATGGACCTCTGGAGATCATCTAGTCCAGATGCCTGCTGTCATGGTTCAGCCTCGGGCAGCAGCTTGGGCAGTATGTGCCACTCACTCACCTGTGCTGGCTCCCTGGAGATGTTAACTCTGGCCTAGCCGGAACCAGGATATTATCCACCCTTTTATTTATACCATATATATCATGCATGTATCTTACATTCTCAGTTGATTTGGGTAGTTCATAATGTATCTTTTATACATTATTTTTACCATCTCCCATGGACTGATCCATTATACAGCAAAAATTTAGCAGCTGTTCTCACCTAGAAGTAAATCCCTTTGGGGTACACACTGGACTTCCCCATCCTTTCACATCACCCACCAAGTGCACCAAGGTCCCTGAGCAAAAGCAATCCCAGGAATGGGTTTGCCTTTGCCTGAAGCAGGAACAGCCCAGACTGTCTTACACAACAGGTTTTTCATGCACTACAGGGACTTTATCCCCTTCTACAGTCCATGGGAGTTTGGATTGGGCAGGGCCAGCTCAATTGGTAGATCCCCTGGAATTAACTAGCCACATGGCCCGTGCTAAATGCACATCCCAGGTTTTCAGGGTTCCACCACCCATCACTATCAGTGTAGTTTTTAACAGTCCATTGTACCTCTCGATTTTCCCAGAGGTTGGTGCATGCTAAGGTGTATGATCCACCCAGTCGATGCCATGTTCTTTGGCCCAGGTGTCTATGAGATTATTCCAGAAATGGGTCCCATTGTCTGACTCTATTCTTTCTGGGGTGCCATGTCACCAGAGAACTTGTTTCTCAAGAGCCAGGATGGTGTTCTGGGCAGTGGCATGGGGCACAGGATATGTTTCTAGCCAGCCTGTGGTTGCTTCTACCATAAGCACATGCTGCTTGCCTTGGCGTGTCTGTGGGAGAGTGATGTAACTAACCTGCCAGGGCTCCCCTTATTTGTTTATTTATTTCAGCCATTTCCCTCCATACCACAGAGGCTTTAACTACTTGCCTTGCTTCATTGAGGCACAGGCTTGCAGATTCATCAAGTTCCTTATCTTGGTTCCAACCGGTTTCTTGCTGGTTTATCTACACCCTCCAGTCATGGTTGTGAATTTTTTGCCCTTGATTGCATTCTTATCTAAGGCCTCTTGCACTCCTTCTTCTTAGTTCCTTGTTTGCACTTTTGTCAATGTGTGGCACGGGAAGTAGCCTAAGGGGAAAAATTGGGGGGGGAGGAGTGGGGGGAGGACGGGAGGTGGGGACACACGTGCAGGCAAGGGAGATACGCAGGTAGAAGAGTTTAGGGCAGTCAGCGTAGCCGCCTGACCTGATGACAGCCATATCTGTACTGACTCATGTGCTGTTTTCAAAGGACCCACAGTCTGCATGGGCCACTGTGCAGCCAACGACTGTCAGGTAAATAAAATCCAGCCTGGCAAACTGACCATTGGAAACAACTGCTAGAAACAGAACAAAGGGTGTTGCATCCTGGATAGGTATAAGTACATGATTAACCAGCTTCTACTGCTGCCCAGTTCAATCAGCAAGCCAACAGACTCACCCAACTACAGAGAATTGATGTTGTAAGTAATGGCAATGAATAGGAACACTTATCTGAATGGCTGCACATAAAGTGAGGTCACACCAGGTGACCTGATTTGTATCAGGGAAGTATAGCCCAAGGATGGCCCACATGGGTAAAGCTGTATGAACAAGTACTAACTGCTTGCTCACAGCATCACTGATGACTTAACAAAGACCACTCAAGTAAGCCACTTCCTCTACATATCTGGGTCAAGAATGCACTGTGGCACATCTGGCAGATCAACTACATAGGCCCACTAAGACCCTCAGGAGGTAAAAAATACATATTGCTGGGAGTGGAAGTTGTTTCAGGAGTTACTGTGGCTGCAGCTGTCACTGGGAAAAATACAGTTCATTGTCTGAAGGAGTGGTTTAGTATACCTCCCCTTCCAGAAGAGATTTAAAGCAATAATGGATCTCATTTTTCAGCTACATGAGTACGAAGGTGGCCAAGGAAAGAAGATATTGGGTGGCTGTTTCATCGTCTGTACCACCACCAAACTAACAGGAATGGTGAGTGAAAAAATTGATTAGTCAAGGGATTTTTGAAAATCCGTGACATCTGCAACCATGCCATGCCATCTATCAATTAAACAAAAGACAGAGTGAAGACAATGGTCTGAAGATGAAAGCTTTTTGTACTTCTAACACAACTTTGATGCCAAAAGCAAATATAAAACTTGAACAAAACCCCTAGAGACTTTTATGGCTAATGTGCTCCAGGTTGGAACAATGGCAAAAGTACTAACAACCCCAAAGAACCTTTATGCTTGGGAAGCAAAAGATATCTTTGGAAAACTCCATTGAATCAGTACTAGATGGATAGTACCTGCTTTAACTTATCTGTTAGTCATATTGCCAGCTGAGCATTTTTCCTCTTTCTTATTACAGGAATGCTGATGCCAAAAAATTGTACATGGGACAACAGATTATCCTACACTGAGCTGGAGTGTCCTCAAGGATTATTTAATTGTATGGCTGGAATTATGGTGTTATTGATAATAATTTGGAAAATGATAGGAGGACAAGAGGCAATGGCCTGAGACAAGTGTGATTCTGGTTTTCCCTAGGAAGAATCTTTTCCAACATAAGGACAGTCAAGAACTGACAGTTGTTTCCCAGAGTGTGCTCTGGCTCCATCCCTGCAGGTTTTAACACCCAAATGGATAAAACCCCTCAGTAATGTGGTGTGACACTGCTGGGACATGATGGAAACAACCTCTTTCCTGCCATGAGAAAAGGCAACAGGACAAAAATGCCTCTTGGGAACTTCTCAGAGGGCAACAAGAAAAGTAATAAACCTAGAAGTGTGTGCTGGGCACCCAGCATGTCTCTGTGATCCTTGTCCTGGAAGGTGTTCAGATGTCAGATTCAGACTGGCACCAACCTGACCACGAGGTAGGGTGGTTGTATGTTTTGGATATGTAATGAAACCAGCCTTGATAACACAATGATGTTTCAGGATTGGTGAAACATGCCTAAAAATGTCAAGGCCCTTTCTGTTTGTCAGGCTGCCCCACCAGAGAGTAGGCTGGGGATGGGCAAGAAGTTAGGGAGGGATGCAGCTGGGACAGCTGGGGGAATCTGAGTTGCTGAAAAAGTTCCCTGCTGCAGATTCAGGTCTGCAGAGGTATGATCTGAAGAGAACAGTTTTGAAATATAAAACTTTTAGATCATGTTCTCTATGTTGCCTCACTTCCCTGCTTTCAGTCTTTGGCACCCAGAAGCCTAACCATCTTAAATTTGCTTTCCTCTGAAATATGACCAAGTGATGGGAAGAAAGGAAGAAGGAGAGAAGAGGAGGTCGCTGTCTCTGTTTCAGTACATATGTGGCTGAATTTCACAGGTATAATTTGATTTAGTTTTTCTCCAGAAATTGATTGTTGGAAATTGTCTGGCCCTGACATGCTGAGCACTTTGAAGGGCACGACTATACCAGCACTGTAGTGACACGGCTGTGCTGGAACTTTTTGTATTGGCAGGAGTCTGGCACTTGAGGGATAGTGTTCTGCCATAATGGACCGAGCCAGGAAGAGAGTCTGTAGCTCAGAACCAAGAAGGTCAATGGCCAGGCATGGCTGTGCCTGTGGCTGTGGCTGGAAACCAGTATGCCCACAGCATAGTTCAGGTCAGAGTGACACTGCATTTCACATCCTGGATCAACTTTTCCATGTCTGCAAGTACCAGGTCCAGGTGTGCATCACCTCTGTTGGGACACCTAGCAGCTATGCTAAGGAACTTGCCCCAGGAACCAGAAGAACCCCCTGGGACTGTTTGCACCATGTAGTTTCCCCTTCCTGTGAGTGTGAAGGTGATTAGAGGCCCCAAGACTGGTGTGTGATCAATAGACTTCCTCAAATTGCTTTAAGCCTTTGTCCTCTTCCTCACCTGATTGCAGGTATTTATCTCCCACCACAATGTCTATCTTGTCTCTCCTGAGACCATCACTTCCAAGAGCTAACCCATGCTGCTGCTCATTGCAGAGAGGACCTCCACACATCCACACTGAGGGAATCCCCCTTCTGATCATCCCCACCTGTCCCTTCTGAAGAGCCCGTATCCATTCGTTGCAGCACCTCAACGTTTCTGACCTGTCCTACCACACCTCAGCAGGTATGACATCAATTTCACACCTCCATGACAATGCACAGGACTCCAGTTCCTCCTGTCTGTGCTCCACACTGAGGCCATTTGTGCACATTGGGGCTGCAGCCCCTCAGCTTGGTGCCACCAGGGCCAACCTCAGACTTGTCACAAGGCTGGCACCCAAGATTCTGTGCAAGCAAAGACCTTGCTACAGGGGTGGATAGTAGATAGCAAAGTAAAGATAAAAATGAAAGGCTCACAAAGAGCACAAACCCTGTGCTCCCCAGTGCTGAGAGAAACAGGTTTGGACTGTCAGGAACCTGTCTGCAGTGTCTCAGTGGCCCTGAGGACCTATGGTGGAGGGGAAGCTGATCTCCAAGAAGAACAATGTTGCTGCTGAAAATGGTCTTGTTTATGGACATCTTGTCTGGGGAGGCTGTGAAAATCATTTGCTTGTTCCTTGATTGTATCATCACAAAGGTGAATAATGGATGGGGGTAAGAAGGGGGTAAGAAGGTAAGAAGAATCAGCAGCTTTTGAAAGTGTTACCATGAGTCTAGACCCTGCTGTGGTGTGCCCTGTACACCTGCACTCCCTCATGCATCTAATGGGTACACATGGGACAGGCATTGCTTCAGTGCAGTGGTGGCATTCAGTAACGTGCTCGCAAGCAGCAAGCTCACAGATATCATTGGAGGTGTCGGATGTTCTGGATGGGGATTGCTGTGTGATAGGTCCTAAAATGCCTCTGTCAGCATACCATGTGCTAGGCATCTTTGGCATCTGAGCTAGCACCACAGGCCTGTAGTTGGCCATAAAATTGAGGGGCTGCCTTGTCTCTGTCTGGGTGATCGGTCTAAACCCAGAACCAAAAAAAAGTGATGCTTAGACCTAACCGTATCACTGACAGAAAAAAACAGTGCTGGAAAGAAGGGCTGTCCCCAGCTAAGTGTGGAAAGATCAGTGGTCCCCTTAGCCTGTATTACAGCAGGTTCGCCCAGGTGCCCCAGAGGGGAGAGAGAAAGTGTTGCTGTGGGCTGCTCCTCTGCTGCTGAGCTGAGCTGGGCTCCTGGGATGGAGGCAGCTCCCTGTAAGTGGGCAGCTCCTCAGAGAGGAAGCTCTTCCCAGGAGCAGCTCCTCTGTGAAGTGAAGCAGGGCTGAGGCACTGCCTGCAGGCAGTGAAGAGAATGAGAAGAGAGGTTAAAGGCAGTCAGCAATGGAAAGATGCATAGGGCTCTCTGGAGGTGGAACCTTCACTGTGCTTTTCGCAGTAAGTCTTGGGCTGCACAGTAATGTACCTGAGAAGCTGTGGGAGGAAGGAGCAAGTACTGGAACTAGAAAGCTCCTTTATTTGTTTAGAGGGTGATGCATTGGTCACAACTTTCACAGAGCTTCAGGTCATCTCCAGAGTATTTCCAACAGGAGGTTTCAAGGAGAAAGTCAAGGCAAGGATTCCTATAAAGACAAGGAACATTCCTGAGTCGATGTTTTCAATATCTTATGTTTGGGAAATTTAAATGGAGAAATGGAAAAAAAAGTTTTACATTTGAACAAGTTACTGAGACTGCTGGGCTGTAACTTTGAGTTACCAGTATACAGAAACCTTTTAAAGTACCTTCAGCCACACTCCTGCCTGTGGTCAGAACCAGGATCACCTTTGCTGGATCCATCAAGCTTAGTCTGACTTGTCCTTTTTTCCAACCTGCAAACAGGAGCATGCTCCCAGGCAGTGCCCTGTGAACAGGCAGGTTCTGTAGGTCCAAGGTCAGTGCACAGAGGGTTGTATTGGGTGGCTGATTGCTCGGAGGGAAAAGAGCCCTCACCTTCCAGGAGAAAATTTTCCAGACAGCAGGGATACAATCAAGGAATGAGAAGAAATTTTAAAACAAATTTGTGAGAGGGAGATTTCAGAAACCTTTCTATGATTTCCTCCAATGCAATATCCTCCCATCCTCTGAGCAAGCTCCCTGGCCTCCTCTCCCACCAGCAAAGCCTCTGCTCCCAGGGCTCTGGTGTCGGAGGCATGAACTAGCTCCTCTGCAGCCAGAACTGCAGCAGAGCCAGGGGGCATCTCTCCAGCCCAGGCCCCTCTGCAGAGCACAGGGGCTGAGGGCCACTGCCTGTCAGTGCTGGTGCCTGGGAAGTGGCATGCCCAGCTGGGGAAGGGTAACGCTGCCCTGAGCGCCCCGCTGCTTCAGCTCTGTCCTCTCTAGTCCATACCCTTGTTCCCCCAACTTGCTTGTGTTGCTGCTTTCTTCTTCTTGCTGTCAGGCTCTCTTGGGATGGGTGTTTCAGCTGCAGAGTTGCACACTGATCTTGTGGGTCCCTCCATGCAGGTGTGTCAATGGGAACATGTGTTTCAGGTTTCTTCTAACCTATAAAGTTTTGGTCAATGCTGCCTGTGGGATGGGGAATGAGCTGGTTTTCCCTTACAAGGATGCCATCAGTAGAACACTTGGCTATCTCCTGAGGTGCCAACCTGTCCCATTGCAGCTGTGATTTGTCTGAAGGCCCTGTAGAGAAGCTCAGAAATGCTATGACTGAAGAAATACTATTTGGTTAATGAAGTGAGCCATGTGTGTCCTGGCCCAGTGTGTGCAGAGACCTTGAGAAAGGGTGAGATATTTAGTAGACTGCAGTGGGTCCTTCTGCTCTCAGAAGTTTCTAGTGGCTTTGCAGGGTAACTTGGCAGTAGGATCACCTCTTGCCTTGCAGCCTTCACTCTGATTGTCCCTAAGTGCAGCAGAAAGATTGAGGGTTTCTGACATGCAAGGAAATTCCTCAAGGGACATGGAAGGGGAGCTGTAAAAGACTCTTAAACCACCTTTACCATCATGGTTCCTGAGCACCTGGAGTTCCAATGATGACAGGTCCTCCAGAGCAGTTTAATCTGCCAAACACCCGGCAGGATTGTGCCCTGCTCTCACCATTCCCATGAGCCCACTGCTGCAGACTTGTTCTGACTTCTCAAGAGCCCATAGGCAGACTCCCTGATCTTCATCACACAGCTGGCCAGGACAACCTAGGGCCCCTCCACCACAGAGCTGAAGGAAGGTCTCCTAGAAAGAGGAAAGGGTCTGTATATGTGAGAGAGGGAGGGTCTATGGGATTGATATTGCTCAAAGTACTTTCCCATAATGTTCTGGTTTCAGCTGAGGTAGAATTCATTATTTTCATAGTATCTGGTCAGGGGGTATGTTTTGGATTTGTGTTGGAAGCAGTGTTGATAATATAGAGACGTGGTTTTTTGTTTTATTGCAGGGCAGTGCCTACACAGAGTCAAGACCTTTTCTGCTTCTCACCCTGCTCTGCAACCAGGATGGCTGTGGGTGCACATACCATCATGCTCAGCTTATAAGAGGCTGGGGGAAGGGGGGGGCGGTGGGGGGCATGTGGCAGCATTCAGAGTGATGGAGTTTCTCTTCCTAAAGAACTGTTACGTGTGATGGAGCCCTGCTGTCCTGGAAATGGCTGAACACCTGCCTGCCATGGGAAGTAGGGAATGAAATCCTTGTCATGCTTTGCTTTTGCATGTGGCTT
>VZTU01030073.1:78479-100320 GCA_013400835.1 Zapornia atra | reverse complement strand
ATTCTGTGATTCTGTGACTGGATAGAGGGCCACACAACTCCAGCAGTGATGCCAGAAGAACCTCTGGGTAGTTCCCAGCCCACTGTTTGTGCTGCTGCACACAGGCTACACGCAGTGCAGTTATCTCCATACACATGTGTTATTTTGCTAGGCAGTGCAGGATCTTAATATATGTACACTATAATTACTTTTAGTTGCTCCCCTCTCTTTTATTGTAATTTGCTTGCTAATTATCGTTACAGAATCTTAACTCAGTTGTTCCCATTAATCTTAAATTAATTATAAGGTAGTCCACACTAATTTAACACCAGGGTTGTTTTTTTCCTTTTAATCACACGTTTTTAGCTTGTTGCTGATGTGCTGGAAACAGTCACACTGGAAGAGCAGCTCTGTCCTGAGAAGTGATGCTGCAGAAAACACCGCTGCAACCCAGGGGGTGTTTCAAGAATTCGGGACTGAATGGGCTTCCTCTTACAGAGGAAAAGAGCTGCTTTCCCCTCTGCTCCCTGGTTCCTGCAGAGAACACATTAATTTCTTAAGTTTCAGGTGCCACCAGTGTTGTGACACAAGCCTTTCAGATCATAGAATCATAGAATGGCATGGGTTGGAAGGGACCCCAAGGATCACAGAGCTCCAACCCCCTGCCACAGGTAGGACCACCAACCTCCAGGCCTGGAGCTACACAAGGTTGCCCAGGGTCCCAGTCAACCTGGCCTTGAACACCCCCAGGGATGGGGCACCCACCCCCTCTCTGTACAGAACTTCCCCCTAGTATCTCATCTAACCCTTCCCTCCTCCAGCTTCACTCCTTCCCCCTTGTCCTGCCAGTCTCTGCCCTTTAACAAGCTGATTCCCCTCCTGTTCCTCTGCTCCCTTCAGGGACTGGCAGGCTGCAGTGAGGTCCCCCCACAGCCTTCTCTTCTCCAGGCTGACCCAGCCCAGCTCCCTCAGCCTCTCTCCATAGGGGAGCTGCTCCAGCCCTCTGAGCATCTCCATGGCTCCTCTGACCCCTCTCCAACAGCCCCACATCTTTCTTGTGTTGGGCCCCAGCTCTGGACACAGGACTCCAGCTGGGGCCTCCCCAGGGCAGAGTAGAGATGACTGGCCTTGGGGCATAAGGACCAAACCCATGAGAGTTGGGCTCCCACCTCCCAGAAGTTCCCTTGCAATTCTCCATCTCACTTCAAGCATCGCCTTAACAGAGCAGAAACTTAAAAGGACTCGTCAGCCTCCAGCCTCGAGGTGCTAATGGGAGGAAAGAACCATCCTCTAATGGATCTGCACCCCAGGGACAGCATATTTACCAAGCCTCCCGTGAGAAGCATTTCTATTCCTGTTAGGGGAGCAGTATTTCTGGATGAAAGGTTTATGGGAATGCCTGGTTTATACACCACTGCAGGTTTAAGGTGTATTGTTGTGCCTATTATATCTCACCCGGGTAACAAACTTTGTCTGAGATTCTTTGGTAAGGATGGTGCCTCAGTGACACCAAGGTTTGTACTGAATTCCTGCTGGACAGTAGTTTTTCTCCAAAAAACCCACCAAATAAAAGTTCCTTAAACCCAGGCCAACCACATCCTGGGCTGCATCACCTGAAGTGTGGCCAGCAGATCGAAAGAGGGGATTCTGCCCCTCTGCTCTGCTCTGCTGTGATAAGACCCCTCCTGTAGTGCTGCATCCAGCTCTGGAGCCCTCAGCATGAGGAGGACATGGACCTCTTGGAGTGGGTCCAAAGGAGGCCACGAGGATGATTCGAAGGCTGGAGCACCTCTCCTATGAAGACAGTCTGGGAGAGCTGGGGCTGTTCAGCTTGGAGAAGGCCTGGAGGTTGGTGGCCCTGCCTGTGGCAGGGGGGTTGGAGCTGTGTGATCCTTGGGGTCCCTTCCAACCCAGACCAGTCTGGGATTCTATGATTCTATGAAATCAGTAAGGTCTTGCAAATCACTTCTAGTCCAGAGCACCCAGGTTTGCCTTCACAATACAGTTGTGACATAAATTTTGACAAATCCTAGCTAGTTTTTATGTGCAAGTGTAGGGTCCTTGCACATAAAAGGGTGCATCTAGGGATGAGGGACAGAGGAGCTTCAGATGGATTTACTGTCCAGAAAGCCCAACACGGTGCAAAGCCATCTCCAAGTGCATGGAGATGTCTGTCATCCTGAGCTAGAGGCAGCCCATGTTTAGGACAGACACTGCTGTGAGCACACAGAAATGGGACAGTCCCTGTCCTGTGGTACGGTGACCATCAGAAAATAACAGCTGCATCCAGCCTGCTCACAAGAGAGGCCACTGATCTATACTGTGTGTGAAACCATGGGATGCCAAGGCTTAAATAATACTGATTTCATTTATAGACTAAGCAGGAATGAGGAAGGACTGGGGAGAGGATGAGGCTGTCAGTGGGATTAAATTGTGTGTTTCCTAATGCCATCATCAGCTGTGTTTTGCTTTGTTTTCTCTCCTGGTGTTGAGGAGCTGCTGCTCCCTCATGACCTGGTCAGCACAGGATCAGGAGGTACACAAGGAGCACCCTGCCCCAGGGATGCCTCTTACCCAAGAGCTGACACTTCCGTTGCAGGCACAACAGAAGAAGCCTCATGGAAGAAAATCACTTTGTTTTTTGGGGGGAGGATGCCAAGGACCTCCTGCCTGCCAACATCCCTGGCCCCAAAACCCAGGCACGTGGCGCAGCGGGCACACTGGTGGCTCACAGCAGCGCGTGTCGAGGCAGACAAGCACTGGGGGGTATTTTGAGGAGCTCACTTAGCTGACAGCTGAGGAACTGAGCTGTGCCAACTCAACCACAGCCCGTTATGAAGTCTGAGTATTTCCCTCTTTAAACCTCTTCTGGCTCCAGTGAAATGTTTTATTATGAAGACGCCCCAGTAGCAAATTCAGAGGGCAATTGTGTTTCCTCCAGAGTTTTCCTGAGATATAAATATATCAGAGGAAACACCATATATATCATCCACAATATTTTTCTCCTTTTTCCCTGAAGTCCTCAGTGTGCCTTGATACCTTTGGGGCCACGGAAGACTTGCTGCTGCTAATAATTTCTCATCATCCTCCGCTGAAGGTTGCGATGGGATGTGAGTTAGGCAGGAAGCTCAGCTTTTAAACATCCTCATCTAGAGCCTGGACTGGGGAATGGCCTGGCTCTATGTAAAAGTCTGGGTCTGAGTGCAGGGATACTGGCCCCACTCTGAAATTAAGTGCTGGGATTTCCCTAGTACTTAAATTCAGAGAAATGGGGGTTGTGTGTGGCAATACTGCTTGCAAGGTGTAATACTGCTTGCTCAGGAGCCTCAAGCTGTGGAAAAAAGACAGGCTCCAGCAATGCTGAGGCTGGAGGGCTGGTAAATATCATGAGCAGCCCATGCAATCCCCCTCGTTCTCTCCGATGCACAGAATGCAAATCAACCTGCCTGTTAGTGCAGCATAAATAGAGGCTGGAGGATATTCATGCTGCTCACCACTAGCTAAAATGCCCCTCAGGAAGCTCTCAATTAGCCTCCTGCCTCCCACCCTTCCTGTGTCTCCTGGTTTAACCCCAGCCAGCAGCTCAGGCCCACGCAGCCGCTCGTTCGCTCCCCCCAAAGGGGATGGGGGAGAGATCAGAGGGGGAAAACTGAGAAAGCTCATGGGTTGAGCTAAAGACAGTTTAACAGGTAAAGCAAGTGCCACATGTACAAGCAAAGCAAAGCAAGGAACTCATTTCCCTACTTCCCATCAGTGGGAGGTTCAGCCACCCAGGGACAGCACAGCTCCATCACACGTAACAGGGACATGGGAAGACAAGCACCATTGCTCCCAACATCCTCCCACTTCCTCCACCTCCCCCAGCTTTATCTGCTGAGCATGACATCATATGGTGTAGAATATCCCTTGAGTTGTTGGGGTTGGCTGTCCCAGCTGTGTTCCCCACAACTTGTTGTGGGAGAGGGCTAGGCTCCCATTTGCCACAAGCTCCTTGCTCCAACATCCCCAGGACATTACCACCTTTGTGTTTCTTTCCAGAAATTTTCCTCTGGGCTAACAGTTCACTTCAGAGCTAACCAATACAGCACACAACATGTCCCTGGGGAGCTGTGTCCCAGGGAAGCCCATCCTTGTCCTGCCCATGGGATGCCAGGTGAGGCAGTGCCTGGTGGGCAGGATCTTGCCTTGGCTGGGAACATCCTGCCTCAACAGCAGCATCTGTATGAGTGGATCCAGGTGATGCACTTCCAGTGCATGTACAAAAAACCCAGACTTTGTGCCCCTTCTGTTTTCTGCATCACTTTTCCAAGCACTTTCTCTCCTCAGCCTACCTTCCCTGGTCCACATCAGGCACCCAGCTAGGTCCCACGAGCTTTGCATTAAAACCCAGGGTCAGGTTAGGTCGCATATAAGCACAAGCTTTCAGAGTCATGGTTTTAAGCTCTAGTTCTTACCATCCCCCCCCCTCAAAAAAAAACCCAACACATTTCAAAGCCCATTTTCATCACTTCTCCTAATTTCCACTATTACCTGTGTTTATTTTTCAGCCACTAAAAGCTCTCTGCATGTGTTTGTGCCCATCTCCGTGGTGCACTGTGCTGTGCGGGGGTGGGTTTGACTCAGGCACTCTCTCTGGATACTATTCTAAAGCAAGCTATAATAAATAAGTCTACACCACGCTGTGCTAATTAGGGAGCACGGCTGACAGCATATTGGACGTCCTCATTTCAAGACAGCCTGAGATGAGGGCCTTCCACAGCTCAAGTCTATAATGGGAATCCACCAGGCCATGAGTCTGGGCTAAAAATAGCCATCATAATTAAAGACAAGATTCAAAGCACAAGCAGAGGTATCACAGGCAGATGTATCTCCTTGTAAATACAATATTTAAATACCTAATATGCATTCAGCATATCACTAAGAAAGAAGAAGTGGTTAGGAGAAGGTCAATTGTCCTTCTATTAGTTGTGCAGAGAAACAGAATGTATTTGATTTGTTCAATGTATGTCAGATCTTCCACGGGACTTCTGTTTACCAGTAGTATTTATCCTAAACTCCTCTGAAGGAGAAGGGCTGGCTGGAGCATCCTGGCAATGTGTCTGCAGGGGAAATGTTTTGGTGTCCTCTTTGCTCAGAGTTTCACTTTGAGATGCTCTTTGGAGGAGAGCAAGGAGGGTTGAGGTCCATCACGCCCCAACCCAGAGAGGGGACTGAGGACTCTCCGTAAATGGTGGCCATAAAAGTGGATGCTCAAGCCAGCAGGGAAGTGTTGCTGTTTGCAACCATGTGTCACTGCACAGAGAAGCACATCGTGGCCTCAGTCCGAGCCAGGCTGTGATAAATCAGAAGATGCTTTTACTGAGACTGAAGTTCTAGCTGCTGTGCAAAGCCCTGCCTATGGTTCATTCAGCAAGATTCTGGGGGATAGAAACCACCTTTTTCTGCTGTTGATCTCTTGTCTTTGAGGAATCTGAGCTGCCTGGATCTGCCAGGGCTTTCCTCACCCCGAGGCACACAGATGTAACAGAATTTGCCCCTGTCAGCAATCCCCCACAGACCTAAACTGCTCTGCTGTCCTTGTTGGACAGTGCTATGGACCACGGGCTACCTCCAGCCCAGGGTGACAGATTTGGCACCATGCACTTGGAGATGGCTTTGCACCGTGTTGGGCTTTCTGGACAGTAAATCCATCCCTGCACTCTGTTAGTGGCTTCTCCCCATCCCAGCATTGCACGAACTGGGCTGCAGGCAGCAGAGCAGCGCTGCCACCTCTGTCACCACGACCCCAGGAGCAAAAGAAACGCTTTGAGGTTCTCCTGTGAACTCATCTGGGGCAGGACAGTCTGCTAAAAGAGCAAAAGTGTTGGGTTTCTTTTTTTACTGAATCCCTGCAATGTCAAGGTCACCCTCTAGTTCTTTAATTGGGGATTAGGAAGACGGGAAGACTCCAGCTCCAGAAGGTACATCCTCCCCATTGCCGGCCCGCAGCCCTGCAGATACCAAGCCAGCTTGTTCACAGGGCAGCCTGGTGCATAGTGATTAGACCACAGCACAAACGAGTCTGGAAATGATGAGGATTGACTTGGGAGAAGTCCAGGAGCAGAAAGACTTCGAGTAAGTATTACCCTGAACCTCAGGAGTTGGCTTCCTTTTCATGTCTTGTCCTTGGTGTCTACTCCTGGGGCAGAGCGCCTGGTGCACGCGTTGGATCGATGTTATCCCCAGGCTGTATCTGTTCCCTTGCTTGGAGGAGCGGGGTGCGTGCCAAATTGGGGTGCAAAACTGCAGGCAGGGAAAGGGCACGCTCTGCTTTCCACCTTACCCCTCTTACTCCGCTGATAACTCTTGGGTTGGGTTCCCCAGCTGTTACTCCTCATTAACAACCTGCCCTGGGTGGATTTAGGACTCATTTCAAGCCAAGGAGAAAGGGGAGACCCACTGAAGTTGTTGGAGTTACACTGTGAAGAGCACAGCAGAGATGCTGGTCCTGGCCCACTGTGCCCATGGTTACACGTCTTCATCAGCGTGTCACTTCTCTCTCGGCTCACAGAGGGAACAGCCATTCCCTCTCTGTCTGCTGCTAATGAACTTCACTGCAGTGAGCAAAGCCCTTTGGTGGGCACGGCTGGCGCTGCTTGTTCCAATTAACGACACACAATTAACGTCTGGCGCCGTCCTCTCCAGCAGAACTGTGAGAACACCTCCATCGTGATGCCTTCTGTCACGGGATGGCCCTTGTGCTGTCACGGGATGGCCCTTGTGCTGTCACTTACCTCCCTGCCTGGCCTGCTGTTATACCTGTGGGTTAGCACAGGGGGGGCTCAGCAGCCCCCCCCTCCCGCCGTCCTGTTACACGCCGTGAAGCACGGGCACATCAGAGGTGCTTCAGCTGAGAGCAGGGACGGCTTCCAAAAGCCATCAGGAGGAATTAATGGGAGTCACTGCTGAAAGGAACAGCAGCAGGTCGGAGGGACACTGGAAGTGCTTAGTAGATCTTGTAATCAGCGCTGCCCGGAGATGGCTTCATCCTCAGAGGGTTTGTCCTGTTCTCTCTTCTTTGTTCCCCTCTGGAAGTAAGAATTGATATTTCATCGTTTCATCTGGATGTTTTCACGTCCTTACAAGAGCTGGGAAGGCTCAGGGAAGAAATATCAGTTGCTGTTTTTTTTCTCCAACTGGGCTGAGCTCTGTCCTCTCTTGAGCAGGAGCAGGTCTGCATCCATGAGTGTATGCACGTGCGTCTGTCTGTGGGGCTGTGGAGGGACAGGGAGGGTTTCACCTGCCCAGCCATGGTACCTAGTGATGTTCAGCATGCCACAAGGCATCCCTGGCAGGCACGGGACTGCCTGATCATGCACAGGACCTACAGATGCAGGAGGCTAGGAGGGATCTGAAACAGACCCTGGATGTCCGCAGTGCCATCAAAACACCTACGTGAGGGCTACTGAATCCTGTCCAGCTGACTAAGGGGCACCAAAACTCCTAAGGACGACACAGGAGAAGGAAATCTCCCCTAGCCTCACAGGAAGAATGGCTATTTCCCCCATGAATCTCTCTCTCATCCATGAAGAAATGCAAATACCAAAGCATCTAGCCTGCAGCTAGGGTGGTAACAAAGCCCCAGGATGGGGAGAAGGAAGGGAGCTGCTAAGGGATGCTGTCTGCCTGTTACTTCTAACTCTGAGAATTAAAGAACCTGCCAAGAGTCAGACCCAGAACGCAGACAAATTAATAATATATAGAGATAAAGAGGGAACGGGGTCTCTGATGCAGAGGGAGCACAGACACATAACCCACGTATGCAAGGAAGAGGGAACAAAGGTTCAGAGTCCTTGAGAAATGTGTTTTCTCTGTAAAATCAGGCATGGGAGAGTGCTGCTGCTGTTTGGCTCTCTGTATAACCTGAAACAAAATGTCTCCTTAAATAAAAAACCAGCTGTAGATGCATGTGTGCTTCTGTGTGTCCTGAGAAGCTGAACAAGTGTTATATCCTCACAGGGGTGGGCAGAAGGTGGGAATTAATTTTCTGCAAGTATTAATTTGTCTTTTAAAATTAATTTGCTTTGTCTGGGCTAGGGTCCATTTCAGATGTCCATTCACCAGCAAAGGAATTTTAACAGCCCCAAAACCATTGCCACTACTTTCACCAGGCAGGTGGGATCTCTGTGTTTCATGCTGGAGGTGAGAATGGAGTTGGTCAGATGAGAAGCCAATTTGTTGAGCCTGGAGTACTTAATCTGAAATATCTTAGCTAAGACTCCCTCTAATCATATTCAAAACAAGTCATTACCAGTAGCATTTGGCTGATCTGACTCATATTGAGGGACTGGTATTCTCAAGGATTTGGTTCTCCCTCCTTTTTCTTCAGGGCTGATGCCCTGCCATTCTAAAGCCCCACAAAACATTTGAAGTCGGTGACATTCCCAAACTCAAGAGCATCGTTGGGGCTTATGAAGCACTGGCCACAGGAGCTAGACACAGCTTTGAGAAGCTGGTGGAGGTCAAGTGGGGAGGATTTGGTTAATGGGAATCATGATGCAACCAGAGCAAGCCCTGGCTGCACAGGAGCAAAGAGACTACCCTTTGATTTCCTGCTAAAAACCTCAAGGTGCAGCTGTAGATACAACCCTCTGATGCCTGAAGTCAGGCTTTGTAAGATGAGAAGGAGAAAAAGAAGTAAAAGTAATACTTTGTTGGGAGTTACTGTCTATTGTCAGGTACCATTCCCTGGGGGATGAAAACAGAAGGTGTCGCTCCATCAGTAAAGCCAAAGATGTCCCTGTGCTGCTTTTATCTCCCTTCACACTTGGCCCAAATGTAAAGCACTGTGAGTGCCACAAGGAAGGAATTTCCTTCTCTGCTGATTCCCAACTTGCTCAGGTATACACATACACACAGGCACGCCAGCACTCACAACTCCTTCTTCCATCTCTCATCCATATTCCATGATTTATTCATTCATAGGGAGTCATGTGGGATGTTTATGGGAAAGGTTTAGTTCAGTGCTTTAGCAGAAAGGTGAATTTATTTAGGCAGATATGCTGCAACTAAACATTCACCCTGGTCCCTTGGTACAACTTAATGTCTTTAGGAAAACGGGGCTGAGGAAGCCTGTAAGAAGAGATTGCTCGTCTTGGCATCAGGCAAGCATTGTGCCAGCACATCATGTACACACTGTCTGCCCATTTAGGAGATGATTGAGCTCTCATAACAATGGGACAGCCTCCAGCCATCTCCAAAGACGTAGGACCAGGGGCTTTTAGGGAGCAGTGGACACATGATGGGAAACGCCAATGCTGCGCGGAATCATAGGGTCATTTAGGTTTGCAAAGAGCTTTAAGATCATAGAGTCCAACCACATGGTTCTGGAGACCTTCAGACACCAATGTCATGGACCAGTCTACACCCAAGGACATCAGTCCCCTGAAGTGCACTGCTGGATCTCCTGGCTGCCATCCCTGGGGGTGCAGGGAAATGGGGACTCGCAGTCACGGGATGTCTCCACATCCCGCCCTTCTCTCTTCCGAGGGGACAGGATTCACTTGCCTTTCTTTACTCCCACCAAGAGGTGGCAATAGGCAGTTCTGAATTGGTCTCAGCAAGGGAGAAACCGACTTTTAATTCCCACCAGCCAGTGCCACACATAGGATCTCTACTGGGTATAGTGTGAGCAAAGACCCTGGACTGGAAGGGGGAGAGGGGTGGGTGCTGCAATAAAGGCAAAAACAGTGATACTTGCAAAGCAAAAATGCCATCGATTTTAAAAGAGCAGGAACAAAACTGCCATTTGTAAAGGGCAAAGCATCTCCAGGGAAAAAGGGAGAACATTACTGATAGATGGCTAGTTTGGAAGGAGCACCAATTGAGAAAATTGTTTAATAATGAGGCAAGGAATGCTCAATTAGCTCATGCTAAAAAAAACCCTCCCATAACAACTGTGGCTGATCCAGACATGGTAAAGGCAAACACAAGAGTTAGAAGATCATAAGTCAGCTCCCTCCTTCCCCTGGGTGGTGATCCTGGCCAAACACTACAGTACTGTCATCAGATGTGCATATATATGTGCAAACATTCATTTCTTTTTCATTTGCCTTCTGAACCTTGGAGGATGTATGCAGGTCACATCTGCATGATGCAGAGGATCAGAAGCTTAATGTAGAAGAAGAAGAGATAAAACAAGAAAGAGAGAGGTCCTCTCACACCCCATGGTGTGAGGCACCAGCAGGCCTGGGTGGAGAGAGCCAACACATGCTGTGAAAGATGCAGTGACATGGAGAGGGGCGAATGGGGGGCACTGGAGATCTTGGGGGGTGCTGGAGATCTTGGGGGGTGCCTCCATTGCTTGCCTGCTCTGTCACTGCTCTTCCCAGCCAGCTGTTTGCATTTTGTGTCGTGGATGTTATCAGAGCTGATGTCTGTATTGCTGTGGTTCCCAGAGCAGCAGCATATCATCCACCTCCCTGCAGAAAGCCTACAAGGGCAGTGGGTGACCCCTACTTGGGCACGTGGGTGCTGAGTGCTCCCATGAAAACACCGTAGCCCTGCCTCTGCCTTTGTGCTCACTGTCAGTGCCTAGGAGGTATCTCAGAACAGATGCTTGCCCTTTCCACTTATTGACCCTTTACTCTGCAGCTTCCTGTTATGGAAAAGGCCCCCATTCTCCAAGAGATGCTTTATGAGACTGGTAATCAATTCCCCATCCCTCTGCAGAAACATCTCTCACATTGTGGACTCTACCCAGCAATTACACTCCTGTGCTGACCTTTAAATCACATCTGCTTTCCCAGGAGAGCACTGAGCTGAGAGGTCACAGCCACACCACGTGTATGCACTGGGGTGCCTGACATTTTGGGAGGAAACACAAAGGCGATTTCAATCTTCCTGTAGCTCCAAGGTGCTATTGAAATAATAAGACATGAAATAACATCTCTTCAAGGCCCAGCTGCAGCTGCTTGGTAATGGAAGTATGGGAGAGAGATTGTGCCAAGGGATGGCCTGAGATCTTAGGTGAAAGGCTTGTTAAGTCCAATCTTAACAAGTTTGTCCCCTTGGGCAGAGCCCTTTCTTGCCTGCAGACAGCAGAGACGTGGGATGGATACGGGATGCTGCAGCTGGTGGCATGGGCTGTCTGCTCTCCCAGCACAGCCAATATGTGAGCCAAGCATTGAAGGAGACGATGTAGGACAGCCCTGGCCTCTGGCAAGGTCAGGAGAGGGCAGATCTGTCCTTTGAAAGCTCCACACAAAGTGAGATCTGAGCAAAGCGCTGGATCTATTTTGGGTGTTCTTTTGGTACAGTCAAAGCCCAAGGTTGGGGTTCAGCCACCAAGGCTTGGCTGAGGGGCTCAGCACGCTCTCACCACACAGACTGGCATCTCCAAGGAGTCACTCAACCCATCCAAAACCAGCCACACAGGAAGGGGGAGCAGAAGGTCCCTCAGGAGGGCTAATTCCTCACCTCAGCTCTTAGTGCCACCACGTACTGGTATTTCAGGCGATTAAAATTCTGGAGGGGGACCTCCCTGGCAGTATGAGCTGCCCATGATGTGGCTGGCTTCAGAGACACCAAGCTCTGTTGGCAAAGGGCAAATCTCAGGTATGAACAGAGTGCCTGAGGCCTCAGTCAAAACTGCCTTGGGGGCATGGTGTTGTAAAGCAAAGCTTGTGTCAGTTGTGAGACCAAAGAGATCTCAGCTGGTCTGTCTTTAGGAAAGGTGTTTCTTCTGCCTTGAAACCTGAATTTCTTCCTTCCCTACTTATATTCACCATGCTGAAAACCCCTAGAGCATTCATAAGCAGGAGCCAACCAAACACAAATGCAGCTTAGCAAAGCAAAGTGGATTTGTTGGGCTTTGAGGCTACAAGTGTCCTCACCAGGCAACTGAGCATCCCTTGTTGCTTGTGGCTGGAGATCATTTGAGAGAGACAGCTTTGGCTGTTTGTTACAGCTCATGAAACCTGCATGTTGTGGGCTCCCTTTGCAATCAGGGACCAGCAGCAGACTGGAGGTGGGACCCTCCTGTGGGAGTTGACCCCCCCTTCCTCAGATGAATCCCATCTCCACAGCTGGGGGAGATGCCTCCACCCAAAGTGCCCAGCCCAACTGGGATCTTTTTTGCATGTCAGTGCCTCAGGTATCTGTGTAGACATCAGAGAGAGAGTAAAGGCATATATATTTGCGTTCTGAACTGAAAAGCTATAAAAAATTACTGCCCTAGGTTGCTTTTTACTGCTCTCAGTTATGGGAAACCACAAGAGCCACCGAACAAGACGTGTGCTTTTTCCTGACAGATTTCAGTGCAGAATCAAGGAGATTAATTAAACCTCTGCTGAAGGTAATCAAAACTGCTCTACCTGATTTCACACTGACCTCTGCAACCTCCATAACCTTCGGCTCAGAAAGTCTTTGAGCGGCATACGCTGAGGGAGGGAGATATTAGCATTTTTATACACCTGATCTCTACTTGCAGACTTCCCTGAAACATCTTCTACAAGCTATTATCAGAGGTGGAATCCAGGATTTTGATAGATGAAGCTTATTACAGTTCTGACTGAATCTGATTTCCTGGAAGTGTTCAAGGCCAGGTTGGATGGGGCCCTGGGTAACCTTGTGTAGCTCCAGGCCTGGAGGTTGGTGGCCCTGTCTGTGGCAGGGGTTGGAGCTCTGTGATCCTTGGGGTCCCTTCCAACCCATGCCATTCTATGATTCTATGATTTCCTATACTTATTTGTATTTGAGCAGAAAACTGAGGGCAGGTCCTGGGCCAAAAGGAGGGGATGGTGACTTCCCCATGAGGTCTCATCCTAAACAGCTGCAGCTTGTAGCTTTTTCATCCCCACCAGCAAGATTCACATCATGCACCCTTTGCAGCAGGGTTTTGCATGCCCTGGCAGTAGCTAGTCGAGGAAATTGTTTATCACACACTTTAGGTAGGTATATCCTAGGTAGAACAGTATAAATAATTGATTTTTTGCTTCACTGGCAAGTTCAAACAAACAAATGAGCAAACAAACAATTGCTTCAGGACAACTTGTAATTCAAACTCTTGAAATTCTTTCAGTCAATCAGAATGTTGGAAAAAAATAACTTTTTTGTTTGCCCTAGTATAAAATGTTCCATTTTCAAGCCAGTTATTTTCTTTAATCGTGGTGTAAATGTAACTTGAGGAGGTTTCTGACCAAAGAATGGTTTATTTGTAGAATTTTTAACTTTTCCTGATGTTTTCTTTGTGTGTGTGTCACAGGCAATTCTGCAAAGCTGAAATTCATCCAGGGAACAGTTTGCCATTGCTGAATCTCTACTCTTTTTGAGACAAAAAAGATTTGGCAAAATATTTCACCCAGGTGAAGCTGAAGCTGTTTAAGAACCTTTTCTCTTACGTTCTCACATCACCTTTTACCCCGTAGACTCGAGACGTATTAAAATGTCTGTTTTACCTGTGAGCAAAGTAGGTGAGGACCTACCCTGGGCAGAAAGCCAGCACAGGAGCTATTTGTGGATAAGCCAGGACAGAAGTAATGGGAAACCTCATTTCCCTCTTGCAGGAAGAGCCTTGGAGTGCAATAGGGAGATTTTGTGCAGTTTCAGCTTCATAAAAAGGACTCCTGAAGGACCTGAACTAAATGATTTACTTCGACATTGCTGTAAAACTGAAGATTATACCTAGATCCTTATGATCTATCTGGTCTCTGTAATCTCCATGACTCAGTTTTGGGGGTGAAGAGCATCCTTATGCAGTGATTGTGCTGTTCTTGCCACCAGTCTCCTGGAAGGTTGTGCAAAGACCCACTGGTGGGGTTGATAGCTGAACCCAAGAGACCTGACTGGTCGTGTGCTTCTTAGAAATCATGTTTACTGCCATCACTGAGTGCCATTACATCAGCCCTTGTTTCTAAGCACCAGATACAAATCTTCCCCAGAGGGACAAATAGCAGAGATTAGAAGAAACAGAACATTCAGATGTAAGAGAGCAGCTGACAGTGTAAAACAAACTAAATCCTCATTCTTTTTGTGTACTTTATCATTCCAAACTGAGTCTCTGTGAGCCTGAAATGAGAAGATCCTATCAAAGCATTTGGAGATCGCTCATCCAACGCTACGTGAACAGCAAAGTCACCACCCAACAAAATCACTTCTGAACTCTGCGCGGCAGCGGCCCGACTAATTGCATTTCAGATTAATGAGTCTTTCACTAAAGTCCTAATTGCATAATGAGAACCTTATAGAGTTCACTTTTAACTACTGAACCGTTTCCAAATTAACCAGGCGACGCACACGCACCCGGCGCAACTTGTAGTTGGGCTGATTTGCATATGATAATTACAAGTGTTTGGCTTTAGAAGTGGCTCTCTGCTTTCTCTTACAGAATGGCTGTTTCTGCTGCAGTGAATTGTGCTCTTGGACATGCGTATTATGGCTGAATCGTGAGTGGTGAGAAGAGTGTTAGTGTTGTTTTGAACTACCTTCAAGCTAGAGCACACAGCTATAATTGCGTCGTAATTGTTCCCTGCCAGCTGTCTGTGTGGGATTAGACCATGCTCTCTTCTTGTTTATTTAAAGGCAGCAAGTCCCATTCTCCAAGCTGGGAAAAGCTTCTTTCACCCTTTGGTCCCATCAGGTTTCCCCCTCAAGGTTTAGTGATTGTGCCCTGTCCTCCTGGTCTGGGTCTCCTCAAGGCTCTTGGATTGATTGGGGAAGGAGGGCTGAGCGGGAGCTGGGATGGGGAAGGGGTGTGGGATTGGCTGTGGGGTTGAGTGGGGAAACATTTTGGGGTGGGTGGGGGCGTTGTTACACATCCACTGATCCTTTTCTCATGTGTGGTAGCGTAGGAACAAGAAACTGTGTGGAAGATGAAGAGGATGTGGTGTCTCTCTCCTCACTCTCACCTTGCCCTGGCCACCTCTCTCTGCTCTGGGAAGAGCAGAGGACATAGGATATTAATTTTCTGAGCATAGCAAAATGAGCATTTCAGTTTCAGTTTTGGTTTTTTTCCCCTCAATCAGTTTGATTTTGTTTGCTTTCAATAGTAAACACAGACAACAGCATCTTCCCTAGAAGAAAACATGTCCTTTCAAGGCTGGGAAAGCCCTTTATCCTCAAGAGTAGTCCTTCAAGATTTCTGCATTTTACTATAGTAACAGTCATTTATAGAGACTGTTGCCCAGCTTCTCCACCCTCCCCAAACCAGACAGTAGTTACAAACCCCAGGCACTGTCTGCCATCCCTTCTGCAGAGCGGACCACGCACTGAGGTCCACCACGAGACCCTGAACTTCTTCTCTGCACCCAGTACCACTCTACAGCACTGCACTTTTTGTTTCTTCATTCACTAGAAAGTCCCAAGGGCAAAGACAGATGTAACCTTCTCCCGAGGACCACTGAAATGTCTGTCACTGCATGCACCAGTGTTATTTGGATATCAAGCAAAGCCAAGTCATCACCACCCCTCTGCTTTCCCCTGATCTCAGCCCAGCTGGCAGCAAAGAAGGCTTCTCTCTCCCTCGTTCTTCAATATCCTAGGCCTCTTCCTCATTACAGAACAATTATTTTGGGTTGTCTCTGCCAGTCCTCTCCATTTCCTGGTGCTATGGCTGAGTGATTGCCGTTTTCCTCTTGGTCTGTCTTGTGGATACAGGGAAATCATTTTACACCATAGAAACAGATCCCAGCTTTGCTCCCCGTGCTCTTCCCCAGGCTGTAACGTGAAGGGCTCCCTGCTCTAGAAAGAAACAAATTATGGATCTTTCTAGAGACACTGCGACTGCAGATGGACATGCAGGGTGACTGCTCCAGCTCCCTGTGGGGCAGCCTCAGCTCCTCCTTGAGCACCAGAGTCTCACCCTGCTCCTATAATGGTTTCTCATCTTTAATATCACATTTTTCTGCCTTCCTCCATCTGCAGATCCAAAGCTCAGCCTGAAAGGTCTCTCCTGAACCCTCTTCGTTCCACATCCCATTTTCTTCTTCTCAGCCCCATCCCTGGAGACATTCAAGGTCAGGTTTGATGAAGCTCTGACCAATCTCATCGAGTTAAAGATGTCTGGGCTCACTGCAGGGGGTTGGACTAGATGGCCTTTGAAGGCCCCTTCCAACATAACACATTCTATGATGCTATGATTCTGTTACCAGCCAACTTTGTAGAGTTTCACTGTGTCCTAGATATATTAAGCCATCCTAGACCTGTCCTACATCCCATCTGACCACAGCTTTTACCCTGTGCTTGACCCAGCAAAGCCTCTGTCACCCCTCTACAGGCTCTGCGCTATTGGATGAATAAGTATGATACCACCCAAGGGAGCTCCTTGTGCACAGTCCTGTTAGCATCACCTAGAATCATAGAATTACAGAATCACAGGGGTTGGAAGGGGCCTCCAGAGCCCATGGGGTCCAACCCCCTGCCAAAGCAGGGTCCCTAGGACAGGGCACACAGGGCGGTGTCCAGACGGGGCTGGAATCTCTCCAGAGAAGGAGACTCCACACCCCCTGGGCAGCCTGTCCCAGGGCTCCCTCACCCTCACTGGGGAAAAGTTCTTCCCCAGGTTGCTGTGGAACTNCAGAGCTCCTCTCCAGCAGGTCCCCCCCAGCCTGTCCTGATTCCAGCAGTTATTCCTCCCCAGGTGCCAGACTCTCCACTTGCTCTTGTTGAATCTCATCTGGTCTCTCCCTGCCCAGCTCTCCAGCCTGGCCAGGTCTCTCTGGATGGCAGCGCAGTGTCCTGCCTGTCAGCCACCCCTCCCAGCTCTGGATCATCAGGTACTTGCTGAGGGTGGGTGCTGTTCCCTCATCAAGGACATCATCCTCTGTGTGCCACATCACCCCATGTCCTGACATGTCCAGTGAGGAAGCAGGAAGCACAAACTGCCCCAATTCTCCTTTTGGAAAAGACAGAGAGTTTTGGGGGATGCACATTTCCCTGAGACACCAAGGGATACCTGCCAGCACGGTAACAAACAGCCCTTTCATGACAGACTCCTAACAACAATAATAAGAATAACAAGAATTATCTTTGAATACCAGGAACAATGGTGGAGACAGGTGGATTTTATTATCGATAACTTTACACTTGAAGAGTGATGTTCCTGGATAATAGTGTATTATAGCACAATTCTTCCTGGCCGCGAAGCAGATTGGTGTGTAGATGGGACAAAGGCTCTTGTTTCTATTCAGTACAATGAAAACAGAAGCTGTTTCCTGTGGCCAGGCAGGCATCTAATTGAGCTCATTTGGGATTGCAGGAATTCGTTATTACTCGTTAGGGTTCAGCATCTGACACAAGCACAGGCTCATCGGCACACCCAGCAGACTGTGCTGTTCCCTGGGGTTAAAATATAACTCCCACTTCAATTGTTTGGGTTTGTATATGGTAGTGATGCACTCTGCATTATGTGGGGGTCTTTGTCCCCTGCTTTCCCTGACAAAGCAGTGATGAGGAATAATCTTACTCCCAGTGTGTGAAGCAAAGGGGACAAAAGAATGACTCAATTAGACACTGGCTTTTTTTTCCCTTCCTCTCCTGGTGCAGGAGCCATATTCCTCCTTCACCATTAGCAATGAGAGGTGGTGTAGTAGTGAACACAAAGAAACATAAATCAGTTTATCCTCTTCCCAAGTCAGGGTGCAACTTGGTATTTTTTTATCCAAGCCCACATACATTTACTTTCACCTGTATTAAATAAATAAAATAAATAAATATACACACACACATACACACACATATATTGGGGTGCATTTGTGCATGGTGCACCATTGTGGGTGCTCAGGAGACTTAGGTTAGGGTTAGGGTTAAGGTTAGGGTTAGGGTTTTACAGCTCAGCCTAACTAAGATGAATCTCCCCTCACTGAGCCAGAGCTGGTGAAGAGGAAAAACAGAAAAGCTACTCAGGTAACTCAGAGCTTCGAAGGGACCAAACACCTCAGGGGACTTATTACTGCCTAAGCATTGCAAAATATGCCTTTTTTTACCCCTCAGGGGGCTGTCCCTTCCTTTGGAGACGTGGTGGATGCAGATGATGCTCCCTTCCTTCTGCTTGCTTTAATACAGACTCTGTGGGTTTAAGAGAAGAGTCTGGTTTGCAACTGGGGTCAAATTGCTCAGCCTTTGCAGGGCGAGCTTGGCATGCAGGAATCCAAACACAGCTCTGCAAGTGGTTTTTGTTAGTTCTCTAGCTGTCTGTCTCTTCCTCTGTCCCAAAGGGGGATTCCCCCTCCTCCTAAGCAAGCTTCAGCAAGATGACAAAGAATAAAACCTCTCATTTAGTCTTTACAGACACAGCTTGGCACTCATATCCCATGGGAGGCGCATTTGGCTTTGTATACCTCCAGACAAAATTCAAACACCTTTAGATTTCAGTCAGTTGAAGAAAAAAAAATCTGTATTTTGTTTGCTTTGTGAGAATAACTATCAGGATAAAATTCATCTCCATTCAAGAAGGACTTTACAGCACTAAAGGCTTGCTAGTGAGGAACACATTTTCCCTGCAGAGAGTATTTAAGCCGACAAACCCTGGAGCCATCAAATGCTCACAAGTTTACTTTTGCAGTTTGGTCTAATAGTGATGTTTATCAGCAGGTTGGGGAAACTGAGTCATGAAACGGCAGAGGGATGTGGCTGAGCAGAAAGGATTGATGTGCTGGAGGAGAAGCTCAGCCTGACAGCCTGATCGAGGGACAGCAGCACACACTGCACCGACACCAGCCCCTAAAAATCACAGAGTCACAGAATCACAGTCACAGGGGTTGGAAGGGGCCTCCAGAGCCCATGGGGTCCAACCCCCTGCCAAAGCAGGGTCCCTAGGACAGGGCACACAGGGCGGTGTCCAGACGGGGCTGGAATCTCTCCAGAGAAGGAGACTCCACACCCCCTGGGCAGCCTGTCCCAGGGCTCCCTCACCCTCACTGGGGAAAAGTCCTTCCCCAGGTTGCTGGGGAACTTCCTATGCTCCAACTTGCAGCCATTGCCCCTTGTCCTGTCCCCACAGACACTGAGAAGGGGCTGGCCATTTCCCCTGCATCCCACCCTTCAGATATTGATAACCATTAATAAGGTCCCCCCTGAGTCTTCTTCTCTCCAGGCTGAACAGCCCCAGCTCACGCAGCCTTTCCTCACAGGGGAGATGCTCCAGGTCCTTAATCACAAAGTAGAGTGGCACCTTTTTGAAGGGATTATTTTACCCTTCTGTAACATTTCAGAATCGACTATTTTGCCCCAAGTCCATGAAATTACCTTTTCACAACACTTTTCAAGAAAAAGTCCTGGGTTTTCCTACTTTTTAATGTCATGTTTTACCTTTGAAGCCTGAGCAGCCTTTGTTGTGGTTGAAGGACAGCAGCTGCCAAGTGAAAGAATAAAACCCCGATTTCTGCAAGAGCGATCACAGTGTGTCTGTGGTGCTGAAATGACAGCTGCCCCTTGGACATGACAACGGCTTTGGGAATGTAAAACAAGAACCATGGCAAAATCTGAAGCGTGTTTCATGCGTTATGCAGCCTTGGCACTTTGCTCTATCTCATTGACAATCCCTTTCTCCAAAGCAGTTGCTGCTTTGGGTGTGATTAACTGAAGCATCACACCCTGCTTTACATCTCCCCACCATGGATGGGCACCCAGGCTTTATTTGGTGTTTGTGTGATTTCTGAGTGGATGCTTTGGATGTAGCCACCATGGGCAACTTTGTGTAGGGATGGGGCCCTGGGCAACCTTGTGTAGCTCCAGGTCTGGAGGTTGGTGGCCCTGCCTGTGGCAGGGGGTTGGAGCTCTGTGATCCTTGGGGTCTCTTCCAACCCATGCCATTCTATGATTCTATGATTCTATGGGCAAGATTCTTCCTGAGGAAAAAAGAAATGCTGCAAAGAGCTAGCAAGGAAACCAAAGGCATCAAGTCACATCACATCAACCACAATGTGGCCCGAGAAACTCTTTGCTTCAACTTAGTCCTCACCCCAGCTGAATTTTGGGTACAGGGCTATGGTCCTGGAGAGCTCTCTAGCTACTGCTACAGCCTGTCCCCTCATTGCATCCCCAGTTCTGTGGCAGAGCTGGTTGTACTCACACTCACCCAATGGACCTGATGAGCTCAGAGAGCCACAGCCCTGCCCATCGGCTTTGTTCAGACCCAGCATCAGCACTACACGGCACCACAGCTTTCCAGGGAGAGAGAAGCAGCTCTCTGGGAGCTGTCTTCTCACCTATCTCATTACCACTGTATTTACTTAGTTACCTTAGAATCATAGAATCACAGGATGTGTTAGGTTGGAAAGGACCTTTAAAGGCCATCTAGTCCAACCGCCCTGCAGCAAGCAGGGACATCCTCACTAGGTCAGGCTGCTGAATGATGGCCAAGCTGGGCTGGGCTGAAAGCCCCTTGACAAATATAATCAGGCATTCCTGATGCAAAAGCCTGTACATGGGAAAAGCTGTCTGCAGCAGCAGGATGAGATTCCTGAAACCATCCCCCATGCATGGCAGCAGCCTGTCTGATTCTCTTGCTTGGCAGTACCATGCTTTCTTTCACTGCAGATTCTCCCCAACTTGCACAGCAATGCTAAAAGTGGATCAACTTGCAAGAAATATCTCTGTCGTGTTTCAAAATGCTCCTGGGGCATTTCCAAAACATCCCTGCATCACGTTATCCTTTGTGTCTCCGTTTGCAAGCACAGGAAACATTCCTCAAATGGAAATGCATTGCTTTTTGTCCAGAGTTTACAATTAAAAGCCTTGACAATACAGGAGTGCATAGTGCTTGGCTTCCCGTGCTTGCCACTAGTGCCTTCTGCATTTAGAGATATCTAAGTACATAATTGACTATGTGAATGACTTTCTAACAGGAGCTGGAACTGATGAGCATATGGGGATTCTCAGAACAACCTTTAAACCAGCTCATGGGAGAATTTTCCTGCAAAAGTTGGAATGGCCCTACTTAGCCAACAGTTATGCCAATAAGTTGTATTCGATCAGGTATCTTTGGTTTACATGCACAAACACCAGCACTTCCAGCCCTGATGTGAAGTTCTCCTTCACATGGGGCTGTGCACAGCCCACGTGGTTAGTTATCATGAGCCAAGGAATTTAGATTAAAGATTTGGGGAAAAAAATCTGGCTGTGCATAGAACAATAACAACATACTCCTAATAAGTGCAGCAATGAGGAAAACAAACACTTTTCATTAATAACAATAATAATTTTGCAATCAGCGTGTCAGCATGCATCTAATGATCTGTTCCCCTTAAACCAAGATGAATCGGTGGTATGTAATTTAAATATGGTTTAGACTTGGCTTCTGTAGATGTGTGATTGCCACAGAGCATCTCAGGGGTGCACAGAATCAGCGCAGGGGGATTGCTTCACGCTGCATCCCGTGTCTGAAGTTGCATGAAAAGTTGCTGTGGGTTTAGTGCAATTGAAAAAAAAAAAATCAACATTTCTGTGGCTGTTTCCAGCCTGCTTGGCAGAAAACATCATGTGAGATTTTCCTTGTGGGAGGAGGATGCTTTATCAGCTGCTGTTGAGGTTGGGTGTTGCTTCCAACACAATCGGTCTTGTTTTTAATAGCCATAGGTATTATATAGGTGTCAGGTGTTGCACTTGGGTTGGAAGAATCCCAGCCATAGATACAGCCTGGGAGAAGAGCTCCTGGGGAGCAGCCCTGCTCAGAAGCACTTGGGGATTGTGGTGGATGAGAAACTTCCCATGAGCCAGCAGTGGCTCTGGCAGCTCGCAAGGCCAATGGGATCCTGGGCTCCATCAGCAGAGGGGTGGCAGCAGGGACAGGGAGGGGATTGTCCCTCTCTGCTCTGCCCTGGGGAGGCCCCAGCTGGAGTCCTGTGTCCAGAGCTGGGGCCCAACACAAGAAAGATGTGGGGCTGTT
>VZTU01030073.1:60006-71472 GCA_013400835.1 Zapornia atra | reverse complement strand
AGCCTCCTCTGGACTCTCTCCAGGAGATCCCTGGCTGTTTGATCCCAGGGAGCCCAGCACTGGACACAACACTCCAGGTGGGGCCTGCCCAGGGCAGAGCAGAGGGGGAGGATCCTCTCCTGTGACCTGCTGCCCACACTCCTCCTGATGCCCCCAGGATCCCATTGTCTCTCTCAGCCCCCAGGGCACACTGCTGGCTCATGGCCACCCTGTCCCCCACCAGCACCCCCAGGTCCTTCTCCTCAGAGCTCCTCTCCAGCAGGTCCCCCCCAGCCTGTCCTGATTCCAGCAGTTATTCCTCCCCAGGTGCCAGACTCTCCACTTGGAAAACCTGGTCTTGTTAGGCATGGACGTGTGTACTTCTGACCTCGGCTCAGGACACATGTCCTTCCAAAAGCAATTGCTCTGCTGCCAAGGCAGCCTGCTCCTCCTCTCAATAGTCATTGAGGACTTCCAGGAATCCCTGCCTCCTGCGCACAGCTTTGCATTGCAAAGGAGCCTAATTCTGATCTGGCTCACTTGGATCAAAGATAACTCCACGGAAGGAAATGAAATGACTCAGGTACTAAAGTGGTGATAAAAATGTAGTTGGTCTCCAAGGAGCCTCTAGAACAGATATTCCCAATAAAACAATGAATTGTTTTATAGAAGGATGGAAGACAATTAAAGGAAGAAAACAGGTTTAAAAATAAATGCAGGATGTTACTTGGCTCCAGAACTTTGCCAAAGTAAATCCTAATTAAATCCTAGTTAAATCATTTGTGGGGACGTGCCGGTATCTGAACCAAACCTCTTTTTGTTGTGCAGCTATCTATTTAATGAATAATGTTATAAAAGCCTTTGCTCACACAACACTTGAAAAGGCTCCTTTTGGAAATGGAGAACTGATTTAAAGCAAACAACAAAACCTGCCAAGAGAGTCCATCCCCAACCCAGGACAACATTTATTCTCACCCAGTAACAAAGCACTTGTCCCTGAATGATCAACGCGAGCTGCTGCTGGTAACTTGTCTAATTACCCCTTTCAGGAATGATATATTATTTTTAATGAGAATGTGTTTCTCCCTTCTCTCCTGCTTGTTTGCAAAAGGTCAGGAGGATGCTTTCATGTCCTGGTTGCTTCAACCTAGAGAAGCTGCCTTAAAAAAACTGCCAAGAAAGCCTCCTTAGAAATGGCTTCAGAGAGATTCGTGGGACTTAGAAACAGCGTTCTCAGAGTTACTCCTGAAGGTTCCTTAGATGTAGCTGTCACTGAGTTTCACAGAGAGGAATTATTAAATTCAACTTTCTCTTTTATTTATTTATTTGTTTATTTATTTATTTATTCTTAATTGTAGCAGCAGATTCCTCAGTGCTGCCACGTGATGGGTGTCAGCGCACCCCCTGCATGGGACCCTGGGCTGCCCATCTCTGCTCTGGGTGAGGAGCCAGACCCCTTCTGATAGATTTTTAACTCTTATTAAAAATGTGGAGACTTTCAGCTGCAGATGTCTGCCTTGCCTCATGCTTTTAATCTCACATTGGGGGTGGGTTTTAAAGGGTCTGTTCAGTCATTTCTTCACATGAAGTTGTGGGGTTTTTTTCCCCAAAGGAAAAAGTCTTTTGAAAGGGAAGCAGAAATAGGTTCCTGCTTTTCTCCATTTCTGTTCATTTTTATGACTTATTTCTCCACCACAGATGGAGATTCACAACCAAGGAGCATCTTCCATTTCTCTTTCCTAAAGCTGGCTGACAAAAGAGGTAAAAAGCCACCTCAAGAGTTCACAGTGATGTCCCTGATCCTATTCCTATTCTTTTTCCCATGACAAAATACATTTAAATAAGGAATCAATGCTCTGCCCTGCAGCCCAGAGTGCACAGAGGGTGGTCTCTGTGCCTGCTCCAGGACCACCTGCAACCCAGGCAGGAACAAGAGCACGTGGCATCAGCAAACACAGCTCCTCACATTAAAGCATGGAACGGAGGAGATTTGCTGCTAAGAGAGGATTAATTTTATGAGTCATCAAAATCTCGATTGAGATGCAGGGAAAAGGATTGAAGAGAGAACATTGCTGTGAATGAGATTATAAAACGAGGAAATCTATCACCAGCTCCCTCAAAGGTAGGGAGCACATTCTTAATTCCTATTTAATGGCACCATTCTTCGTGTGGATAGCTCAGTTAAAGATTAACTAGAGGTCTTGTCCATCTGCATACTGAAAAAAAGAAGCTGGAAATACTCGTTAGGGTAACTCAGAGAGACAGAAACAAACAGCCACGTCTTTAATTTCACCTGCAACAACTTTAGGAAAAGAAAACGTGTCCTAGTTTTCAGAAACCTGTCTACAGGTAACTAGTCCCCACAAAACAATCCATCCTGACTTCTGGGAACAGGGGAAATCTTCTGAAGCCTTGCTTTCTCCAAAGCATGAAAAGCCTCAGCCACCCAGGAAAAAAACAGCCACGGTGTCACACCAGGCTTGAATCACAATAAGTGTTCCCATTTTTCAAGCCAAATGCCCTTGGAAGTGTTAAATTTCCTGACAAATGAAGCTCGGGGTCTCTCAGCCTGCACTTCAGAACTGCTTGATTTAAGCTTTGCTGGAGCAGACTACTTGTGAAAGACACTTCATCACCGTGTCCTGGAGCTGGCTTTCCAATATGCCTACACTGAAGTCTTCACTTGTGTTTCTACATATGTTTTACCATTTCCCTTCTCCCTCTGCCAATTCCTCTTACTCCAAACCCTCCAGTATTTGACTGTGTTACTCCAAACCTGGCCATAAGCTTAGGGACATGAAAGGAAACCTGTTCTGGAGTCAGGTCACCTCAAGGTCCTTCACCTGATGCCTTCTGAAGCCTTGTTGTCATCTCTCACTTGATACCATCAGGAAGGGACCCCAGAAAGGAGACAAGACTTATGGGCACATCTGGAAGCCAGGAGCTTCATCTCAGGGATCCAAATCCCACACAACTGTCCAGAGTGGAGAAATCTTGCCAGATAAAAACTGAAATGTTTGAGGTGGAAATGACCTGAAAGACAAGTCTGCACTCCCCCATATCTTAACAAGTTTTATTTCCCCATCTGATTTTAATTTTTTTCAAGCCCCCAGGCTCCTGCCTGCTTTCCCTGGGAGATGCCTCCACAGTCTGGGAGGTTTTTCTGCTGGATGGAGGGCTCTCAGCTTGGTGTAACACCATTAGATCCCACCTGGGATTACAGCTTATTGGAACTTGTGAGGCTGCAAACCCTGACACTGAAGTCACTGGATGCTCAATAGCTCTGAAAACTGTTACTCTTCGGACTGGCATTTCATGAGAACCTAACAGGAGTGGAAATTATGAGCCAAAAGTTGAGCAATTTGTTCTAGAAACACTTTCCCACCCCCCAGACACCCACATCCTTCCAGGCTCCAGAGCCAAGACCATCTCAGCGTGCCCAGGTTGCGTGGCAATTCCCCTTCACATGACAAAACCACTCTGTGTCTGATGACACTGGGGTGGAGATGCCACCTCCTTTTAGGCCCTGTGATAAATCCCTCCCCAGAGCTCACTAAATACTGGAACCAGGTAGGAAACCTGTGGCTGTTTATGTGTTGAAAACTGTATTTCACTGGAATGCCTTGGGGAAAGGTATCATTATAGACTAAATGTTGGGGTTTTTTCAAGAGGGAAGGCAAAGCACTTTGATGATGTCGAAACATTATGACAATATCATAATGGAACATTTCAATTTCTCATTTTGGAACACTCTTATTTTGCTATGCCATTTCACAAATATATACCAGGAAAAGAATATGATTAACAGTAAATATCAGCATCAGCAGGAGACTTTTAGGTTTTATTAAAATGAACTGTTCAGATCCATCCTGCTACGAAACCGTCTTCAAAACAGGTAGTTTCTTAGGATTATATTTCTTTTGCAGCTTCTCTAAATTTGTATAGGTTTTATGGTTTTTTCCCTGCAAGTTTCTTCATGAAATGAAACTGTCTTGGCCTTGTCCTGCTCTGAGTGTTTTGACATGTTCACTCCTCCCCTCTCCTGACTCTCAAGTTTCAAATCCCTCGTTCCTACAGGTTCATCACGAGCTGTTTGGCTGTTTGCACAGTGTAGATGCCCTAGCTGAGGGCATTACTGGACACATCCCTGACCAACTGGGCTTTGTGTCACCTCTTTGCCTTCTGACAGCTCGTCCTGAGTCTCAGCAGGACTCATCAGCCTCTTTGTTAGTCATCAACTGCCTGCCTAAGCCCTGGCAATGCAAAGTCTCTGCAGAATTCATAACTGTTTGCCAGCAGGTGGAAATTAGCAATGATTTTCTTAATACTGGCTATGTAGAAGACAATGAGAATGAACACTTCCACTGATTGCTGTGAATGCACAGATAATTTGCCCATCCTTATGGTCCTCCCATTCCCCAGCCCTTTGATGCCTACAAAGCCATGGTTGGGGTCATGATTTGCAGAAGGACAGCTATGAGCCAACAGCAACTCACAGCAGCAGCAGTTAACACCTACATGTGAGTGACTAGCAGGGCCATTGCAGCCACATGACTGTGCTATGTTCATTCTGAATGCAGAGATCCAGCTAGGAATGTGATGGCTGGACACATCAAGCTCAGCAGTTAGGGAGAAACTGCTGCTTGGGTATGTTTGGCTGTGGGAATGAGGCCAGGTCAAAGAGTTGCTGCCCATTCCCATTCCCACCCCATTCCTGATCAAGCCACTCACTCATCTGCATGCTCCTGGACACCAAGCTCCCCAACATGTTGGGCTACCTGTTTGTGTAGCCATAGTGTAAAACACATTAAACTGTTTTGTGTTAATTCAACCCCTCCCATCAATGATTCACACCAACACCATCCCTTGGCACTCATGTCTTTTAACACAGCAACTGTGTTCAGCTCACAAAATGCAGAAGATGAACCTCCAAGATCCAGAATTAGGAGCTACCTACATGAAGCCAGCAGGACATCTTAATTTTTGTTTCCTTGCTTGTGTCCATAGTCATACTACTGAATATCAATAGTCTTGAAAAAGCTTGGTCTCAGTCAGTCCCCAGGATTGAGCCCCTTTAGGGAAGCAATGGGGACTGCATGGAAAACACAGTGTTTTGAAGCCCTGGAGGGAATGATGGAATCAAAGAATGGCATGGGTTGGAAGGGACCCCAAGGATCACAGAGCTCCAACCCCCTGCCACAGGCAGGGCCACCAAACCCCAGGCCTGGAGCTACACAAGGTTGCCCAGGGCCCCATCCAACCTGGCCTTGAACACCCCCAGGGATGGGGCACCCACCCCAACTCTGGGCAGCCTGTTCCAGCTCCTCACCACTCTCTCTGTGAAGAACTTCCCCCTAATATCTAATTTAAACCTTCCTTCCTTTAGCTTCACTCCATCCCCCTTGTCCTGCCAGTCTCTGCCCTTTAACAAGCTGATTCCCCTCCTGTTCCTCTGCTCCCTTCAGGGACTGGCAGGCTGCAGTGAGGTCCCCCCACAGCCTTCTCTTCTCCAGGCTGACCCAGCCCAGCTCCCTCAGCCTCTCTCCGTAGGGGAGCTGCTCCAGCCCTCTGAGCATCTCCCTGGCTCCTCTGACCCCTCTCCAACAGCCCCACATCTCTCTTGTGTTGGGCCCCAGCTCTGGACACAGGACTCCAGCTGGGGCCTCCCGAGAATGAGAAGGTCTTACTGTGCTGGGACACCCAGGTACACTCACAGCCCTTTATTTCTTTGCCATTAGATGGAGAATCTGTGTAAAGTGACAGTTTCCCTTCATGCTTTCCTGCCTTCAGAGCAGCCCAGACTTTCCCCAAGAAGCCGGTTACGTGGCTGGTTTGTGCTGTGCCTTGTTTTGACACTCTGTCATAGGGGCCTGGTTTCTGATATGATCTCATCACAAGCCCTTGATTAAAGGGTATCTGAAATTCAAGTAACATTTTGATGAGCAGAGATCAGTAGGCTGCATGCAGACCTTGATGGCACTTCTGACTGAGGCAGAATTACTGAAGTGAACATTTTAGATACTTGTACTTCTCACGTGCTGCAGAGATTTAATCTTGGGCTTGTCACAAGAATTGCTGGTTTGTCCCTCTGCAGCAGCATCAGAGTCACTCACAGACCATGCTCTGTTCTCCACTTGATGGATGGGAGATATAAACCCAAAACCACCCTCAAAACAAGAGCAAAGTGTTTGTGGATTTCCACCTAGGGATGAATTGAGGTATTTCAGTATCGAGTTTTGCCCGGAATGGTTGGAAGGGGGATTGAAATGATAATGTTCTATTTTCCTTTGTGGAACAGGGTATTAAAATTATTTCAACTTGGAAATGTCAAATGCCACTTATCAGGTGAAATATTTTCTCACTACTGAAGCCGATGAGAAGGCATCTCTGGTTCCCATCCACTGTGGCTTGTACAGTTTATCTGCTACCATCCTTGGGAAAGAGTGGCTGGTCCCTGGAGAAGGGCATGGAGTAGGATGCTGACACATCTCAGGAGTCAGGCCCCAGAAATCTTGCATTTCTTCTGTACAGTAATGCCTGCAGTGCCCAGAGCAGTGGGGAAGGGCAGAGAGCCATGCAGCCAAGCCCTCTCCAGTAGTGGAGAGCATCAGGCAGCCTTGGGCAGAGGTGGCCCTGGAGAGGCTTTAGCTGAGGCCAAGTGGAAGAGGTGGAAGAAGCGTCCGAGTGGGATTTCTGGCACATCATGCTTCATGGAGAAGACCTCCAGGTGATTCTAAGGTACTGCCTACCCCTAAAGCAGCTTTCTTCCTAAGAGAGAAAACTATAGAGAAAGATGCAATGTCTTTTCCGGCTGTAGTTGCGATGCAACTCCTCACTGAAGGTCTTCCCCCCTTTTCTCCTCCTCCAACTACACATTCCCAGGTGCTGGCGTGTCTGCAGTGAGTTGGTTGGGTCTTGGGATCCTTGGATAGATTGTGCAATGCCCAGTATAAAACCATCACAGCAATGGTCATGTCCTGACCTTGGGAGTTCACTCTGAGAGCTGGACACTTACTGCTAATAGTCAAAGAAGATAATTCCAGGCTAGAGGGGGCCTGGGTTTGCAGAGTCTCCTGGCTATCTGATAAAATACCTCAGGCACAGAGAGCAACAGGACTGCACAGGGGGCTGATAACACTTTATTTTATGCTCAGGAGCATCTGAATCTCATTTGTGTTATCTAGAAGGGGATTATAATGACAATGATTGTGTCTAACTGAGACCAGGGAAACACAAAATGATCTTAAAACACTATTAGTAGCGGGACACTTAGAGGAAAATGTCAATAATGTCTTACTTCCTTTTACTAATGTGTTTTTCACCAAAAGCTCTCACAGCTCTTTTTAGTCACCAACTAAGCAAATCTCACAACCCTCCAGCAAGAAAGGCATTAAGCTATTGTGGTTTTTAGTAGTGTGAAAGAGTGGTCAATAACAATGGGGACTGGCAACCCTGTGTGTAAAGACAAGGTCGCTGTGAAATGACCATGGAATATGAGTAAGGAAATGTAGTCCTGCAGTTCTCCTCCATGAACACATCTAGTAATTTTTCACCCTCTCTTAGACATATCCTTTCTCTAATGATGGCTTGACTGGAGTTCTACCTTTCTTATGCCAAAAGATGAACACATTACCTGTCAGAGCTGCTGTGGTGGCTGTCTCAGCTCTGGTGCTTCCAGAAAACTCATGGGCTGAATGTTTTTACCTACAAGAAGATTGTCCTGGGGGTCCCTCACTGATGTTCAGAGAGAGACAAAGGCCAGAACATCACAGTCACCTCCTGTGTGCCAGAATAGTGTTGATATGTTCTCCAGATGCTCATGGCATATGGTGTCTGTGGCAGACAGTAGGTCTTGGTGTATTTGGCTATGTAGTTCTGACCTTAGTGCATCTGCTGGGACAATTCCAGCCCCTTCTTAGGTGCTTAAAGGTTCCCAGAGAGGAGAAGGAAAACAAAAAGAGGGAGTAGAGGGGGGCAAAAAGGGAAGATAAGGAATCAAGCAGGAAGAGAGGGACTATGTGAAGAACGGTCTTGCTCTCCTGTGCAAATTAATTCATCACATTGTGAGTCTACGGTTTTCCAGAGACCTAGTCCTGTCTGAGGTGGTTCCAAGCATGTCTTTACTGAAGTTGTTCCAACAGATAAAAGTTGCCTTTGTAAACAACCCCCTCCTCATCTCGTGCTGAGATTCCCCACGTGCCTGTGCACATGCCCACTCCTATGGATGAGTCAACTCTAACCCCAACCCACCTGCAAAAAAACGTGTAGAAGCAAACCCAAATTCTACAGAAAAACCCAACTTTGCATTTTTCTTCCCACCCTCATTAAGCTTAATGATTTATGCCTTGTAATTGCCACAAATAGGCAAGAATCCCTGAATCTTAAGAATTCCAAGTATGCCAGAAGTAAATTTTAAAATCCTAAGCAAAAATTAAATGACCATGAAATGTGTGTTCACCTCCCAAGAGACAGCCCTGTTTAAACATGACAGCTTAATTAAAAGCTCAGTAAATTGGTCACAACATTTTTTAATAAACAGTCTTTGTAGAGAGCACAGAGGAGAGAAATGCTGCTTTACAAGCAGCAGAAGTAACTGAAGTGATCAGAAGTCCCCATTCCCTTGGTGACCTCTGCAGTAGCTAAAATCAGCTTTAACTGATTGAGCTCAGGCAGGTGAAGAGCTGGAAACCACATTTATATTCCATAATATTCACTCAATGTAACTAGGTGGGAATGAGTGTAAAAGTTTTAAGGTGTGCTTGTGTCTTTGAAGCTTCAGAGCTGGGTGTGTGACCTGTTCCAGATGTCCACCTGAGGCTCTGGTTTGTCATGCTGGGAAATATTTGCACTATGCCCCACTAGTTACAGCACCCAGAGACTTGGGGATCAGCCTTCCTCACTCCTGGAGCAGCTCCCTCATCCCTAATGAGTGTGTAAGCACTTGTTGATGAGGTTGGACTGTTGGGAGCTGGGATGAGGGATGCCCTTTGTAAGGGACTGCCACATATCCAGGAGCTTCCTGGTCATTCTCACTAACCTCAAGTCCCTTTTTAACTTCAGGATGTGGAAAATTAAAAAACAAACAAACTGGTTTCAAAATCACCTCCTGTTTTATTTATTTTGAAACACAAAATACCCCTCGGCCACTCAAATGACATGTTTCATTTCAGGAGGAATGCAGCACTTCATTCAGCCTGAAATGACTTTTTCTTTCCCATCCAGAAGAGCCAGCGAACCAAAAAATTGGTTATTCCCTCACCTCTCCTTGTTCCCCATCTCCTAAGCCAGATGGTCCCTTTATAATTTCATCTGAAAAGACACATCCCAGGTCCCTTTCTCACACATTTCGGTTCCACAGTTGCCTGTGCAGTCAGCTCATGCTCTGATCACATAGAATCATAGACTGGTCTGGGTTGGAGGGGACCCCAAGGATCACAGAGCTCCAACCCCCTGCCACAGGCAGGGCCACCAACCTCCAGGCCTGGAGCTACACAAGGTTGCCCAGGGCCCCATCCAACCTGGCCTTGAACACCCCCAGGGATGGGACACCCACCCCTCTCTGGGCAGCCTGTTCCAGCCCCTCACCACTCTCTCTGCAAAGAACTTCCCCCTAAGATCTCATCTCACCCTTCCCTCCTCCAGCTTCACTCCAGCCCCCTTGTCCTGCCAGTCTCTGCCCTTTAACAAGCTGATTCCCCTCCTGTTCCTCTGCTCCCTTCAGGGACTGGCAGGCTGCAATGAGGTCTGCTGGCTTTGAACACCTCACATCACATGAGCCACTTTGTGTTTGACCTTTGCCAAGAGAAGTACCAAGAGCTGCCTCTGGGATGCTCCTTCCCCATGGCCTTACGGGACTCGCTGCAGTGTTGAAGGCTGAGTTCTTTGCCCAAGTCATTTGCTCATCTCAAAACTCAAAACCATGTAAGTCGAGGGCTGGGACAGTGTCCTGTGAAGCAAGGCTGTCACCCCCTCTCTCACACCTATGAGATGTGATGGGAAACCCTGCTAAGATATTTGCCATGAGCTGACTGCTGCCCGTTGCAGAGTCACTCCCTTTTGATCTGTCTCTCTTCTCTCTCTTCTCCAGTTCTTTTCTTTTTTTAACCAAAAATGTACAGAAATTCACTTTTCCATCCAGGCCAATTTCATTTGGACTAAAATTTATGATCTTTTTTGCCTACCCCAACTACATTTGCCTTGATCTCATAAAGACCTGTGTTAGTGGTCACACTGGATATAAACCAACCCACCACACTGTTCCACACCTGACATCGTTACCCATTGATGTCACAGAATCATAGAATCATAGAATGGCATGGGTTGGAAAGGACCCCAAGGGTCACAGAGTTCCAACCCCCCTGCCACAGGCAGGGCCACCAACCTCCAGGCCTGGAGCTACACAAGGTTGCCCAGGGCCCCATCCAACCTGGTCTGCAACACCCCCAGGGATGGGGCACCCACCCCCTCTCTGGGCAGCCTGTTCCAGCCCCTCACCACTCTCTCTGTAAAAACTTCCCCCTGAGATCCAATTTAAACCTTCATATCCAATTAAACCTTCAAACAAACCTGTCCTCACGCATGGGAGAATCCTTCTATAGGACTAATTCATAAAGACATCAAACAATGATAAAAAATCAATAGAACATCCCCCAAGACACCTTGAGGTGAGGTTTTGGATTACAACCCACAATAATTATGACACCTTTATGAATACCCTCCAAAACACTCTAGAGGCAGTGTAAGGGCATTTTGCTACTGCTTGCACCTCCACTTTTTCTTACAATTCACATTCAGATGGTGTTATACACTCATATGGTGAGAAGAATTCACTCATAATACTGTGTTTAACTAAAAGTTAGAGAATACTTGCTTAATATCTGTAAGGTACTGGAAATATGCCTTAACAATTGCCAACAGAACCGTACCCCCCTTTTTCCTCTCACCTAACCAATTCCTAGCACACCACATCATCACCACTGGTCAGGGTTAAAGTGGCTTGTGCCAAGGACCTAATGACTATTCAATGAGCCACCCTCAAGACATCAGGAGAGCATTCCTCCCACATTCCACCCAAAAGATATCAGGAGAGACATCAAGAGCCATTCACACATTGGATATTCCATCATCCACCCTGAAGCATTCCCACAAGCCAGGTGGAAGATTGTGGCTATGCCAAGGATGACTACAAAAAGGCAGCATTCCACCATGGAGGAAACTGGAAACCAAGCAACAAGAAAAGGAAGCAACCCAGAACCAAGCAACCAGAGGAACCAAGCAACAGGGGAACGAGAAGAAACAAGGAAGCAACAGAGAACAAACCCATCAAGAGACAAACAAGGGAACGCTCTCCCCCCTCCCCCAATTGGACTCAGAGACACTGAAGAATACCCTGCCACTGGACAGAACACCATAGCCTTGTGGCGGTAGATATTGGAACCTCCCTCTCATCTCCAGGTGTAAAGTCTGGCACCTGGGGAGGAATAACCC
>VZTU01030073.1:0-59488 GCA_013400835.1 Zapornia atra | reverse complement strand
TGTGATTCTGTGATTCTGTGATCTCCCTCTCTTATCTCTATATCTATCTATCTATCTATCTATCTATCTCTTTTCCACCCTTTTCTCTTTCTTCCCCCCTTCCCCTGCATTTGTTACAAATAAAGTAACTATAACCTTGACTCCGTTTGGAGTCTTAATTCTGAGAATTGTCACGATCTGATCAAGATAAAACACCTGATAATTGGGCATCACTCAGGGGTTAAGCCCAGCCACCCCCAGCCACCCAGAGGGAGCTGAGGTTCAGCTGGAACACAAGGGGTTTTAACCTCTGCCAAACTAAGTCTTGTCCAGGTTGTGGATCATGACAATATCCTATTGAGGACCAATGTTTGTGGATTCACACACTGAAAAAATAACATGGTTACCACCTGATCTTCAGCACAGCCTCCCATGTAATTCAAGTTACAGGGTTTTTTTTTCTTCCCTCTATTGAGTCTAGCAATCTGTAAATATGAAGTCTCTTGCAAAAGCTGACTATCTGGAAGGAAGCTATTCATCCAAGATTTATGAATCATATACAATGCCATCAGGATTGGCTTGCAAATGATTTACTAAACAAAAATGGGCCTGAGTTCATAATGGATGTTACTCAAAACACGAAATTTGACTGGTGCTGTATATTTCATCTATTGGGCATAAAATGCATTTGCTGTAATAAAGCAAAGATATAAATGTTAAATATATTCTTTTTTTTTTTTTACTTTTTCCCCACATGTGGATGTGTGATTAAGAATTCTTCTCAGCTGCTAGAGACATGATTGATAACAGCTTTGCTGACAGCTCTGCTAACACCAGTTCAGTGCTGGGCAAATTTGCTTTGGAGGATACTTGCCTCAAACAAATATACTTTGGAGTCCATTAAAATTGTTTGTGAATTTGGGTTGGAAGCCTCCAGCAATTTCAGCAGCTTCAGAGCTTTCGGGAAGATGGATTGTAGCATCTGCTGGTTAATAGCCCCTAAACCACTCACTGACTGCTTGGAGAAGGGAGGGGATAACTGGGAAAAGGACTTTATCCTGCTTGTTGCCACTGCTGGAGATGGGGTGCTGAGTTTGAATGGTCCTACAGGTTATTTCTGAGACCAAAGAGACTAGACTCTGCCTGTGCAGAATTCAAAGACATCCTGTAGATTCATCATAGAATCATCAAGGTTGGAAAGGATTTCCAAGATCATCAAGTCCAACCATCAGCCCTACACCACCATAACCTCTAAACCATCTCCCAAAGTGCCTCATCTACCTGTTTTTTGAACACCCCCAGGGACAGCAACTCTACCACCCCCCTGGGCAGGCTTGTCCAATACTTAACCATTCTTTTGGTGAAAAAAAATGTTCCTAATTTCCAATCTAAACCTCCCCTGATGCACCTTGAGACCATAAATAATGATAGCAACTTGTCTTCCTCCTTTTCCTAGCATCAACACCCTTGGGGCACTGCACAAATGTAATCCCACCTTGAAATCTAGTTCTGACAAAAGCCTGTGGGATACTGTGATCCTATTTCTGCTGAAAGTCTTTGTTTCAGCTGTTCTGCCCACAGCCATGGGTGCTGTGCCCTCTCAGGACACAGTTTCACAGCCATAGTAACTCTACAGACAATCCTGGTGGCTGGCTTATGTTTCTCTTCCATCCATGTGTCGCTCATGCACCCTCATTGTGTCACTCGTCATATCAGAAATCAACCTGTTGTCACCATCATCATCTTTTTTAGAGAAATGACTGGTTTTTTGCAGTGATTTCCACATTTCTGATGCTCTGAGCCTCTCAGGCAAGAGTATGTGAAGAAATCCAGTGCCTTTCATGCTGTGGACATGGATTTGTTCTTCTTCCATATTATTCTTCCCCTTGGTACAAGCAGGATTGTACCTGCTGCATAAATGACGCCTGAAATGGGCAGGGACAGACTCCCTCTGGCTGTCTTGGGGGCTGTCTAGGCAATGTTCTGCTGGGATATTTTGACTTACAAATCATAGAATCATGGAATCCCAGACTGGTCTGTGTTGGAAGGGACTCCAAGGATCACAGAGCTCCAACCCCCCTGCCACAGGCAGGGCCACCAACCTCCAGGCCTGGAGCTACACAAGGTTGCCCAGGGCCCCATCCAACCTGGCCTGCAACATCCCCAGGGATGGGGCACCCAGCCCCTCTCCGGGCAGCCTGTTCGAGCACTTCACCACTCTCTCTGCAAAGAACTTCCCCCTAAGATCTCATCTACCCCTTCCCTCCTCCAGCTTCACTCCACCTCCCTTGTCCTGCCAGTCTCTGCCCTTTAACAAGATGATTCCCCTCCTGTTCCTCTGCTCCCTTCAGGGACTGGCAGGCTGCAATGAGGTCCCCCCACAGCCTTCTCTTCTCCAGGCTGAACCAGCCCAACTCCTTCAGCCTAAAACTGGACTAGGTTTGAAGGTAAGATTTCTACCCCATGAGTGACAATCAGTCCTGTGCAGGCTGTGGACCTCAGCTCGTCAGATGGAGCAGGAGCTCCAAGCACCTCTCTGCACTACACCGTAGCCACTCGTGTAGTCCCTGTGTGACCTCACAATACATTATTTCATGCAGGTTGTCAGGACAGCTTCCAGGCAGCCAGGGAAGTGATCAGAGCTGAATCTGAGCTCCTGGGCTCAGACATACCCTACGTTTATTTTAATCAGAACAGACTATCAAGTTTTTAATTTTTTTAAAAAAATCATTAATGTTTCCACTTGTAGGCTTCTAAAACCTTCTCCTGGGATTTCTCTATATCCAGCAGGACAGAAATTATTAGTTTTATCCAGCTTGTTGGAGGAAATAACTCCTCCAGCCCCACACCCCTGGGTTACCCCACCACCTGCATGTCTCCCCGCCGGAGACGCAAGGCTGCCTCAGACCCAAGGGGCTGTACGATGCTCACAGAGGGAGCCCACTTGGAAATCCCTGGTCCTATTGGCTTAACTCCTAATGCTGTTTCACTAAAGCAATGCTTTCAAAGACCACACACAATATCACATCTCCAGGTCTGGCCCCAGACCTCTGGAATCAAAAATAGGAGATTGAACTGCGTAAGAATGAAATACTAATTAGCTAATAATCTCTAATGGCCAAAGGAAAATGAATATGACTAACTGTCATTAAGTTGGTTTTGAAAGCCTTTCTTTAGTGTATAAAGCACATTAAAAATGATTTCATGATCCATCATACCGTATGGTTTCTATGGCATAAAAGAGGAATTATCAGCAATCATAAAGCACACAATGACCATCATTTAGCCTTGTCGTTAACTGCAGCAATGAGGGAATCAAACTGTGGCTGCAAATAAAGAACAACTTGCTTTTATTTGTAGTCCCTAGTGATTTGCTTTGTCCAGCCTGCAGGAACATGTTTCACAGCAACCTCTTTTCACCGGTGACAGCTAAACAGACTCATTCCCTGACCTAAGGGCTGCCTTTTCAGTCCTTGCAGTGGCCCAAGGCAGTTGTTCTTGGGCCAGAGCCTCCTGCTCATCCTTATGAGGAGGGCTGCATGGCTAGATCACACTTAAATGCTCACAAGCCCCTTCTGCCAAGTGACAGCCAGCTTCTTCCTTGCAAGGGAAGGAATGGGTGTCCTTTGGCTTAGCCTCATTCTGTCTCCAGCCTCTCTCAGTGCTGTTCCTGCCAGACAGCTACAACACAGGTTACCTGACTCCAGTTTGCATCCAAGTTCACAAAGGAATTGATAGCGTGCCAGGCTTTGGAGCCTACTGCCTTTGATAACTCAGGGCCAAGAGCTGTCAATGCAAGTGTTTCATTTTGGACTGTGAACACCAAATAAAATGTCTCAATGGGTAAGAAACAAAGGAAAAACAGGAGAGAAAAAAGCAAAAGGAAAAGGTCAATGTTTCCTGAAGAAATCCTTCAGGTGACATTAGTCCCCTCTGCTTCGGGCACCAGCTGTAATCTGACATTCAGGATGCTCCAAGCAGCCTGAGAAGATCCCTCTGCAAAGAGCGGTCAGGTTAAATAAATCACAGCTTTCCCTCAACCGGGGCAGCTGCAGGTGTAAACAGGCACAGAGAGCAGCCGTGCTCTCTGCTGACAACAAAGTACTCCAACACAAATGATTTGGTGGGCTCTGACAGCTGCTTTTGCAGCTGGAACAAGTTAGAAACACATCCTATTAACTCCAGGTTTTGGTCTAGAGAGACTTGTTATCCTACAGCACAAGGCGGAGGGATAATGCTGATGGTTGGTGTAGCTGTTGGCTCTTTTAAATTGGTGAATGATAAATACTGCTCAGGTCTCATGGGCAGCACAGCCACAGCGACCCTGGGGAGTAACTCTGGTGGGGTTTTAGGAGCATTGCTTAGAGGAGCAGCCCCATGCAGCCCTCACCCCATGCAGCACTAGCTATGGACCATCTCTCCAGTCCCATCCCTGGTGTTATGCAGGGCAGGCTGAGGGCAGCTCTCCTGCCTGCCACCCATCCCCCCACCCCAGTTTATGCTGGGAGAGGAAGGCTGCTCCCCACAGCAATGCTGGCTGCAGTCACAAAACTGATGGTGTTCTGCAAGGATTTCCTTGGATCAGAGACTCCCTAGAAACACAGCTGGGATGGATAACAGATGCACTGCATAAGTCCTTGCTCAAACTGTCACCTTCCACAGCCTGATTTAGTGCTAATCATGGAGTGGGAGATAAATCCTCATCAGCATGGAAAAACCCACGGACCGGCCCCGCCAACCCTCTGCTACACTTACACAGCTGACAGCCCCAAGAAGAGCACTGCAAATATCTCAAGGTCAGAAATGCTTTTCTGAAGCCTTATTTTCGTTTATTAGGTCTTTTAGACTTATTAAAATGTACTAGAGAGGCTTTTATGCAGCAACTAGCAAAATTTGAAGTCTGGTCTTTTTCTATTACTGCAACTCTAATGACTTCTTTGGGGTTATCGCTGAGCTGAGAGCAGGTTAGTCCCTTGCTCCCTTACAAACAACATAAACCCAAAGCCATCGTTATGCAAATGTGTTAAAGAGAGGATTTCTCAAAGGCTAAGTCCTGGGAGAAGAGTTAGGAGCCTGAGAAAGCTGTGTCCAGTGCTGGGCTCCCTGGGATCAAACAGCCAGGGATCTCCTGGAGAGAGTCCAGAGGAGGCTGAGGAGATGCCGAAGGGCCTGGAGCATCTCCCCTGTGAGGAAAGGCTGAGTGAGCTGGGGCTGTTCAGCCTGGAGAGAAGAAGACTCAGGGGGGACCTTATTAATGGTTATCAATATCTGAAGGGTGGGATGCAGGGGAAACGGCCAGCCCCTTTTCAGCGTCTGTGGGGACAGGACAAGGGGCAATGGCTGCAAGTTGAAGCATAGGAAGTTCCACAGCAACCTGGGGAAGAACTTTTCCCCAGTGAGGGTGAGGGAGCCCTGGGACAGGCTGCCCAGGTGGTGTGGAGTCTCCTTCTCTGGAGAGATTCCAGCTCTGTCTGGACGCTGACCTGTGCAATATGAGCTGGGGAGCTGCTTTTGCAGGGAGCTCGACCCAATGAGCTCTGGAGGCCCCTTCCAACCCCTGTGATTCTGTGAAAGGTCTGCAGTGCTCCATGTGCCATTAAATAGGGAGGGACAGTAGCTGGGATGGTGACGGGGAAGGTGGCTCAGGTGTTGATCCTGGCTCACAGAGGAGACAGCACATACATTACTACCTGAGTTACAGCTCCATGGTGTACTGGGGCACCTGGAGAAGGCAGGGCTTTGTATTGCATCACTGCGAAAGAAAGTCCTGGTTTGGCTCTTACAGTTGTCAACATTAAAGTCTTTTCATGGATCAGTTCCAAAATCTGCATAAATATTTCTTGACATCACCCCCCTTTCCTCTCCAAGCCCCCAGATACAAAGAAACCCCCCAACTCCACTGAAACACTGTTTCTCTGCCCCAAATGGAGCTGCTCCCAGCTGGTTTGGGGAACACACAGAGCCTGTGGGAAGGATCAAGGGGGATGGATTAAAACTAAAGGAAGGAAGGTTTAGGGGGAAGTTAGATATTAGGGGGAAGTTTTTTACAGAAAGAGTGGTGAGGGGCTGGAACAGGCTGCCCAGAGAGGGGGTGGATGCCCCATCCCTGGGGGTGTTCAAGGCCAGGTTGGATGGGGCCCTGGGCAACCTTGTGTAGCTCCAGGCCTGGAGGTTGGTGTCCCTGCCTGTGGCAGGGGGTTGGAGCTTTATGATCCTTGGGGTCCCTTCCAACCCATGCCATTCTATGATTCTATGATGACAGCTCTGCTGATGCACAGAGGTTTGTTTCCAGCAGAATATTATTGCTCTCCTGGCAGGAGAGGACACGTACAGCTGGACCAGGGCCCACGGGTGGAAGGGGCTGGGATACTGGACTACAGAGGTGAGTGTGAACAGGAGGCAGAGGCTGGGAGGGGATTCACTTCCACGCTTGTGCCCAAGCGTGTAATTGCACAACTCTTTAACTACAATAAAGATTAAAGGAGTGAGGTTTGCATCTGCTCTGGTGTCTGCTAGGGGTCTTCTTTTCTGCGTTTTTCTGGGGGTACACCTCCCTTCCCCAGCCTTAAAGACTGGACTTTCAAAGATGCTCTGGCTCCAGAGCAACTTTGAAGAGCTGGCCTTCAATCTGGGGCTACTGGAGGCAAGAAAGGGAAATAAGTTCTTTCTGCAGGGGATGGAATAATTAAAAAAAAAAAAATCACTTCATGTTTTCTCCACGCTTCTGAGGAAAGGAATTGTTGTCTCTTGAAGCAGAAGTGTGGAAAGAGGCAGGCAGAGGGGTGGAAAGGGAGGAGCAGGATGTCAAGGGAAGGTTACAGAGCTGATAGCACTGGCAGCATGCCCCCAGCCCAGCTCTGACACATGAAAGAGGATTTTATCCAGCTTGAACACATTGCCTGCAGCCTCAGTGCAGATCACGCGGATTAATGGCTTGAAATTAAACCTCTGCTCATGCAAAAGAGCAGTGTGAGTTTCCAGCAGAACGTTTCTCTCCTGCCAGGAGAAAGCAACTGCCGTGTGGCATTTGCACAGGGGGCTGCTGGTGGGGAGGCATCTACGGAAGAGCAACTAAATCATCCCCTTCCCAGCTGCGGTAATATTTCTTCTCACTGCATGTTCCAGCTGAGCTGCTCTGACTCCTGCTACAATGGCTGAAACTCAATGAAGATGAACAAATCAAGAAGTGCCTGCTCTGAGCTCTCACCCGGATGCCAGATCGGCTCTACCCAAACCAGGATTAAAACAAGATGAATCTTCAAATACCAAGATGCTCAAGAGCTTCACCTCTTTCTGCTCTGCTGATGTTAATGCTAATGCTTCCTGGAGCAATAAGGCCACAAGAGAAAGAGTAATTGCTCTATACAGTATACAACAACTATCAGTCTGGAGCTGGAGAAACCCAGTTGTGTCCTCGTGCTAATGCAGGTCAGCTTTTTTCCCCCCAGTAATTGCAGCAACAGCTTTTTACAGGTCCCTGGATGCACCAAAGGTTGGTAGGGTGATAGCTCAGCAATCGCTGCCTAAGCAACTCAAAAGGGTGTTTGCCTGTCATGGCTAGTGACACAATCACATTGGTGGTAGTAACACCTGCCAATACCATCACTCACCTCTGTCCCTGTCCACAGTGCTCAGGTCAGAGCAGCAATCAAGAGACGGGGAGAAAGGGGGGTGAGACTGTTTTCTCCAGTCCAGAGAGAGACAAGGTGGAGGATGTACAGGAAATACAGTTTCATCCTTACTGAACACTGAAAGGGTTTCCAGGCAGCACAGACTGTAATGCAAAGCTCTATCAGCTCTTCTGTAGTTAAAATGAGACCTTAATGTGCTCTACAGCTCCCTGGAAGGAGGGTGTAGTGAGGCGGGGGTTGGTCTCTTCTCCCTAGTGACTAATGACAGGACAAGAGGGAATGGTCCCAAGTTGCACAGGGGAGGTTTAGATTGGACATTAGGAAATATTTATTCACTGAAAAAGTGGTGAAGCATTGGGCCAGTCTACCCAGAGAGGTGGTGAAGTCACCATCCCTTGGGAAGGATCAAAACCAGTGAGACAAGGTGCTTCGGGAGATGTTTTAGTGCTTCAGTGGGGTAGGGCTAATGGTTGGATTTGATGATCTTGGAGGTCTTTTCTAACTTTGATTCTGTGATTCTAAAGTAGAAGGTGAGGAGTAGGAGAGAGAGGAGAAGGTGCCGACCCAACCCACAGAAGCATCTGCATGGACCTTTCCACAGGCTGATGACTCCAGAGACGCTGCCTCCAGCAAGACAGGAATTTTGATTACTTCTTTTTTTAGCTCATGTAAAGTATCCCTAAACCTCAGCACAACACCAGGCACGGTCCCAGGCACTGTAAGCAAGAGCCCAGTTTCTCTTTCCCTTGCACGAAGGTATAAAACATCTCCCCAGAGGCCCAGGGTGGGAGTTGAACCTGTGCATCTCAGCTCCTCCTCCTGCTGCCGTGTGCAGGCCACCCAATGAGCCTGGCTGGGGTATTTGACAATAACTGCAGGGTATTGGTAAGAGAGACAATGGGATCCTGGGGCCATCAGGAGGAGTGTGGGCAGCAGGTCACAGGAGGGGATCCTCCCCCTCTGCTCTGCCCTGGGCATGCCCCACCTGGAGTGTTGTGTCCAGTGCTGGGCTCCCTGGGATCAAACAGCCAGGGATCTCCTGGAGAGAGTCCAGAGGAGGCTATGAAGGTGATGAAGGGCCTGGAGCATCTCCCCTGTGAGGAAAGGCTGAGTGGGTTGGGGCTGTTCAGCCTGGAGAGAAGACTCAGGGGGGACCTTATTAATGGTTATCAATATCTGAAGGATGAGATGCAGGGGGAAATGGCCAGCCCCTTTTCAGTGTCTGTGGGGACAGGACAAGGGGCAATGGCTGCAAGTTGGAGCACAGGAAGTTCCCCAGCAACCTGGGGAAGAACTTTTCCCCAGTGAGGGTGAGGGAGCCCTGGGACAGGCTGCCCAGGGGGTGTGGAGTCTCCTTCTCTGGAGAGATTCCAGCCCCGTCTGGACACTGACCTGTGTGCCCTGTCCTAGGGACCCTGCTTTGGCAGGGGGTTGGACCCCAGGGGCTCTGGAGGCCCCTTCCAACCCCTCTGATTCTGTGATTCTGAATTTAAAACAACTTTGGGTTCATAAATTGTGAGGTGGCAGTGCCTGCGACCAGCTCTCACTGCAGAACAAATAAGAAGCTCTTGCTGCTCAGGAGCTGAATCCCAAAGGCAAGAAGCAACTGCAGGCTCTATTTAACAGGAAGAAATGTCTAATAAGGAAGAACACACATGATCATTTGGACGCAGTTAAAAGTGTTTTAACAGCTTTCCCCAAAACATGAGTTTTGCCCAAGGCTGACAGATTTTCTCTTCTTGTCAGACACAGGAACAACAAAGCAGCCTGGGAGAGAGGAGACTCCAGCTCTGTGAACCTGCAGACATGACTCTCCTGTGCCTTACGCCAGCAACACCGAGAGCGACGCTGCTTTTTCAGACTCCTGACTGGTTTGATTCTGATCCTGCATCACAGTGAAGCTGCAAATGTGTTTTTGCCTTTCCATGGGAAGAAAAAATATCCCTATTTCTGCCTCATATCTTATATTTTCTGTTAGCACCCTCCATCTGAGGTGCCTGTTGAGAGGAGCCACGTGGCCAGCACAGCTCTGTAAGCACCAGCACAGCGCTCTGTCCGCTCCCTCCTCCTCTCCACCGGCTGGGATGCAGTCAGATGCAGTTTTGTTATGATTACTTTAATTTTGCTTTCATCAAAACCAGATGAAAACCCTTCCCCAGAGGCTATTGGCAAGGATAGAAATGGGAAAGGCAGATGAGTGGTATCTACTAATAATTACATCGCGTTTCCCAGCCAGTGGTTCCCAGTTGCACCGCGGAGCCGCGCAGCCAAGATTAGTTCTCAGGATGATGCTTGGGCTGGGCATTGCTGTTTAATGCCTGGCTATCTCCTTGCTGCTCACAGTGGTTTGTTTGTTTGTTTGATTATTCATTGGTTTTGCACTCCAGGGATGAGCTAGGGCTTTTGGTTGGGTGGTTGGTTGGTGCTGGGGAGGGGTGTGGGGGGTTTTTTTTACAGATTTCATCTCTGGGATTTAGTGGTTTTCCCCAATGACAGACCTCTTTTACATCAAAAGAGGGTTTTCCACCACTCTGAATTTATATACTCTGATTCTATTGACTCAATACAGCCAGACTGAGGAGGTCATCCTAAATATTTTTCACCTTTTCCTCTTGCAGAGGGAGAATGGAATAGCAATCAAATATTTATTTTAGATCCCAGCAATCTACCACAGATGCCTCAGGTTTACCAGGGTCTTTCAAAGCCCTTCTAAATAAACTCACAGATAGTTTCTTATGTTTTTTTCCCCCTTATTGTATTTGGAGAAACATGGGCACTTCCCAAGCTGTTTCTGACTGTTTCCTCTCCCCGTAAAGTTTCTTAGCACTGAGAGCATTATCAAACCTCCCTCCACCACCGCCTCCTCTTGCATTCCTCCTCCCCCCATCCCACCTTCCCTTCACTTGCAGAAGCCTCAGAACAAACCATCTATCATGCATTTAGCAGCTCTGGGCCATTAAAACCCAGATCTGGTATTAGTGCTGTGGAAATGGAGAGCTTTCATTGCCACTCCAGAATGGTTTTTTATGGGTAATTGATGGGAAGCCACAGACGGCTGTTGACAGTGCAGAGAGATTAAGCAGTTTACTGTGCAGGGGAAGTCTGGCCAGTCCATCCTCCCTGCTTCAGTGGCCAATCTCTAAAGGAATAAATGATGCTCATAAACACATCATTTTTCTCCAAATCATTATGCACTTCCCTACAGTGTGGTCTTGCAGGCAGGGCCTGATCCAACACCCACGGTGCCCATGGGAGTCGTTCCTGCCAATCTGGCACAGATGCACAAACTGTTTAGAGTAGGGATTACTGAAGAGTGGAGGTGCCTAGGGAGGAGCTCTGTGAAATTTAGACCCTCAAATGCAAAACTGCAATTAGAAAATGCCAGGTGTTCAGTTTAAGCCTCAATGTGCTGGACCACGATGTTCCCTGGGCATCTGAAGTTGTATCTCTGTGCTCCTGATCTTAGTTGTGAGCTCACTTCAGCCTCTTCTCACTACAGACAGGAAAACAAAGCTGGAGGGAGAGTTATTTGCTTTTTCCAGGGCACCCTACTTCCATGAACACCTGCAGAACCAAATCCAAGATGATCTCCTGCTCAGTGAAATTAATTCTGCATTTTCTACCAGAAATACAGAGGAAGTTTTCCCACCTCCCCTTTGTCCAGCCATTGTGCAGAAAAGCTTTTAACATAATAAGACCAGAGAAAGATGGAGCAGAAGAAGAAGAAGAAGCAGGACTCCAGTGCTGAGTAACTGGGGCATGCAGAAAAGCAGCTCTGTTCTCTTCAGTTTTACTTTACTGCTTTTACTGCTGCTGCTCATTTAAAGTCATGTTAGAAACCAAAATAATCATAAGAAAAAAAATAACTGTTACAGCTGAAGACTCAAGTGTCAGAGCAGATTTGATAGGATGCTGGATCAGAACAGCTCTGCTGCATTTGGTGTCTGACTTATCTGTGCAGGATGGGGGTTCACTGGGGACTTCCAGAAGTTGGGACTTGGTAGAGATTTAATGAACAAAGGAGATGAATTCAGTCTCTACAACCCTTTTTTTTTTGCCCTTGAATTTCATGCTATGCACTGGGCCAGAAAAAAACTAATGATCCAAGATATAAACATTTTTATTTCCTGTCTCCAAAGCTGAACACAACTTTAACCCTTGCCCAGCAAGCATCAGCAGCTGTCAAGAAAGCTTTTACAGACTTAAAGGGTAAGATCCTGGCCCTGCTGAAGTAAATGGGTTTGGTTTTTTTCATTGCCTTGGGGCACTTTGGGAAAAATAGAATGAGGAAAACACCAAGGACAGAAACATAATTGTCATTAGATGCTTCCCCCACACACAGTAGATGGAGGCTGGTTGCAAGTCAGGATGCCCGAGACATTCAATGTGCTGGTACATTGAGAAATGACATTTGAACTGGAATAATTCATTTCTCAGGCATTGTGTCCTACAAAAGTGGGCAATCTGATGCTTTGGGTGGAATTGGGAGGGTGTTTAGAGATCATTTGAAAGTCAATACTGCTAACAGGCTCTGGTGCAATTCATCTCAGCCTAAAGTAGATGCCATCAGTTGGCGAGGTGATTCTGAGAGTCTATAAAGGCATCGGAGGGTGACTAGCTGAGATAGCCTCATCCATCTGTAATGGGAGCACTGTGATGGGAGATGATGGTGGAATTAAACCCAGGGTGGGGGATTGAACCTGATGTTGAACAGAGAAATTATGACCACTTTAATTTGTCACTCCGTTTTGCCTCTGTAACCACCTGCAGACCACCCACAGATGAAGGGGTTGTGCCAGTGATCATGCAACCAACCACTTGGAAAAACATTAGTTAGGTTTGGCCAGAAGCCACAGCACTTAATTTAACCCTGAATGATGCTGCTGCTTTCACCCTTCCCCAGGCTTCTGAGGCGTTTTCAGCACATGGGAGGTTTCAGCAGCTCGTATGTGTACACATTATGGCCATCTTCCCTCCGTCTGCTGTTCTATTCTGAGATGTCTGAGAGCATGAAGGATGAAAAAAGAGCAGCCAAGTCCTTTAATTCAGTCCCAATAATCATTGCCCTTGTGAGGCCCCAGCTGGAGTCCTGTGTCCAGAGCTGGGGCCCAACACAAGAAAGATGTGGGGCTGTTGGAGAGGGGTCAGAGGAGCCACGGAGATGCTCAGAGGGCTGGAGCAGCTCCCCTATGGAGAGAGGCTGAGGGAGCTGGGCTGGGTCAGCCTGGAGAAGAGAAGGCTGTGGGGGGACCTCATTGCAGCCTGCCAGTCCCTGAAGGGAGCAGAGGAACAGGAGGGGAATCAGCTTGTTAAAGGGCAGAGACTGGCAGGACAAGGGGGATGGAGTGAAGCTGGAGGAGGGAAGGGTGAGATGAGATCTTAGGGGGAAGTTCTTTGCAGAGAGAGTGGTGAGGGGCTGGAACAGGCTGCCCAGAGAGGGGTGGGTGTCCCATCCCTGGGGGTGTTCAAGGCCAGGTTGGATGGGGCCCTGGGCAACCTTGTGTAGCTCCAGGCCTGGAGGTTGGTGGCCCTGCCTGTGGCAGAGGGGTTGGAGCTCTGTGATCCTTGGGGTCCCTTCCAACCCAGACCAGTCTGGGATTCTATGATTCTATGATTAATAGAAGAATGGGGGGGGGGAAATACACTTGTATAATTTAGGAACTGTTTGCTTAAAGTTTCCTGTCATGACAGGACACACAGTTGATTATTCTTAGTAGGTGCAGAATGTTTTTTGACCTCGGGGATTTCTTGCTTGTTGTGCAGCCTCTGTCTCAAGCACTGAGCCCTCCTCTGCCTGTCTTACCCAGATTCCTTTAAGAGACACAGCTCAAGTCAAGATTGAGCAGCAATTTGTTTTTGTTTACTTGGCCAATTAGGGTCAAGTTAATGAAGCATCGGGTGGAAAACAGCATCTCTTGTTATGTTGCCACAGCAGCAATTACAGTTCTCTTGAAAGAAGGCTAAGGAATTTATTGCAATGCTTCTTTAGATATAAAAAATCAGCAGAGGGTTCTGTCTTAGCTGGTGTGAGGAACTCACTAACCCATCTGGTTTTGTGGGCAGCATTTCCTGACAGCACAGTGGAATAAGTTCATTCTTTATTCAGACTTTGCTGGTGTTTGAGGGAGGAGATGTGTTGGGAAAGCAGGCAGAGGCAGCAGGACAAGTACTGGGAAGTGATGGACATGCTTTCTGGAGCTGCTGGCCCTTGTCTGCCCAAATCTCAACAAGACCGATGGCCTGTTGAGTAAGAAATGCCTCAAGAACAGACTGAACAACTCAGAGAGCAAACCCAGGACAATCATGCCTTTCAGTGATGGTCAAGGGGTGCAAACAGCTGGAGCAACTCAGAGATCCCTGCCCCATCCTCCCTCTAACCTCCTGTAGAAACCCAGGCTGCTTCTACCACTCCACTGTCTTGACCCTCCCACTCTGGGTGCATTTTATCTCAGATGTGGGTGTCTGATGGAGGAAACGTCCCACTTCTTGGTCAATGACAGCTGCTCTTATTGTACTGCTTGAACAAAGGGCTCTGTTAAATTGGAACTTGAGCTAATGGGCTTCCAGGTGAACCATTCTTATGGTTTCATTTTAAATGACTGTCCTGGTTCTGGCCAGGCCAGGGTTAACCTCCCCAATCAGCCAACACAGGTCAGCTGAGTCAGCCCAGGTGAGCTGAGTTAGCCAGAGTTGTTTTCCACACACCCTGACTCCACATGCCCATAAAAGCAGCTGCTTGGGGAAGGGTGGGGGCTGTTTTTTGCCTCTGGGACAGTTGGAGTGTGGCTGGGGTGTCGGGTCAGTCGGTTCTTACCACTGGGCAGCCTTCTGTGATCGTCGAATCAATAAGGTAACTCTGTGTTGGCACTGGGTGTTGGTGTAACTAGCTGTTGTTGTTCTGTATTCACTTTGATATTTGGCAGTAAACTGTCCTGATCCCAACCCACAGTAGCTCTGCCTGTTTCTCCTTTGGGAGTGAGGGAGCAGCTTGGTGGGCATTTGGCCTCCAGCCAGGGGCAAACCACTACAATGATTAGAAAAAGAGACATCTTGGAAACCCAAAAAATGAAAAAACAAAAAAAAAATGCATCATCTGCAGAGTTAGAAGTATCTGAGGTGCCAGGCCAAGGGACAAGGGCAGGGGTCTGGCATCCTGGGTTGCAATACCTTCAGGAAACAGGCCAGGTGTGTCCCAGGAGATTCCCTAAAAGTTGTTGAAAGAACCAGAATTATGCAGTGCAGGTTGATCCCCTACCCAGAGAAGTTACCTGCTTGCCTGGTGATTTGAAGGACACAGGGGCAGGTGAGCCTCTCTAACTTGGGCAGGTTTTTTCAGCCAGCACTGAAGTGTCTTCAGCAGAATCCCCCAAAATGCTGAGTGAGACAGTGAGAGGATCAAGCTATCTCCTTTTAAACATTAAAAGTACATTGCCTAACCAGGAACATTTGCAAAACCCTTTGTAGATATTGGCACCAGAAAATTTTACCCTGCAGGTAGCTTTAGAAGAGATGAAAAAAAGCTACACTGTCAGCCCTAAATCATGTTTTCCTTCTTCCATCAGTGAAGTCCCACCACAGCAGTCTTCCAGGGTCACTTAAAGTGTGCTGGACACTTTCTTCAGAGAAAACTTTAAAAACAGGCTTGGTTTGATTATGGGTATCTCTGCTCTGAATGATTCTAACTCAAGAGTGATGGAAGGAGGCATTTAGAGAGCACTAAGGATTCACCACCTTAAAAGGAGGCTTTTTTTGAACTATTTTTAGTTGGATGCCCCAAACTGCTAGATTCTTACCCACTGACAAACACCAGTGTCGTTGCTAAGGCTGAACTTCAGTCCAAAGCCCTTGAAGTTTCTGTCTGAGCCACCACAGCTACAGAGATGAGATTTGCCTTTGCTCTTTGCCTTTGAGTTATGTAAGGGCTGTTTCAAAGCCCCTCCTCAGTCTTCTCTTCCTGCAGCCAAACATCCCCACTTTGGGGAGGGTATGAAAGGAAGCAGAGTCTGTGGAGAAGGGCCTGGGGGTCCTGGTGGGTGACAGGGTGGCCATGAGCCAGCAGTGTGCCCTGGGGGCTGAGAGAGACAATGGGATCCTGGGGGCATCAGGAGGAGTGTGGGCAGCAGGTCACAGGAGGGGATCCTCCCCCTCTGCTCTGCCCTGGTCAGGCCCCACCTGGAGTGTTGTGTCCAGTGCTGGGCTCCCTGGGATCAAACAGCCAGGGATCTCCTGGAGAGAGTCCAGAGGAGGCTGAGGAGATGCTGAAGGGCCTGGAGCATCTCCCCTGGGAGGACAGGCTGAGTGAGCTGGGGCTGTTCAGCCTGGAGAGAAGAAGACTCAGGGGGGACCTTATTAATGGTTATCAATATCTGAAGGGTGGGATGCAGGGGAAATGGCCAGCCCCTTTTCAGTGTCTGTGGGGACAGGACAAGGGGCAATGGCTGCAAGTTGGAGCATAGGAAGTTCCCCAGCAACCTGGGGAAGAACTTTTCCCCAGTGAGGGTGAGGGAGCCCTGGGACAGGCTGCCCAGGGGGTGTGGAGTCTCCTTCTCTGGAGAGATTCCAGCCCCGTCTGGACACCGCCCTGTGTGCCCTGTCCTAGGGACCCTGCTTTGGCAGGGGGTTGGACCCCATGGGCTCTGGAGGCCCCTTCCAACCACTGAGTCTGTGATTCCCCCCCAGTCACCAACTATTGCATTAAAAAAAACAGGCTCAGAGAAGCAAACGAGCAAGTGAAGTGCCACCGGGGCCAACTGACTTTATCCAAGGCCCTCTGTACCTATTCCTGAAGACAGTCATTAATTATCTCATCATATGCTATTTTTGCCTCATGGTCTCTGACTCAGTGCACAAGATGAACCTGCCCTGGGTAGTGACGGAGGCTGCTGCCTGTAGGATTCTCTTGTGTATATATGAAAAAGAAGAAATAGAAAAGCATGTTTGAAATGGACGTGGTGTTTTTGAGCAACTGCAGACAATGTTCTCCCCTGCTTCCTCCTGCCACTCAGTACCTTACAAATCATAGAACCATAGAACGGCATGGGTTGGAAGGGACTCCAAGGATCACAGAGCTNACCCCCTCTCTGGGCAGCCCCTTCCAGCCCCTCACCACTCTCTCTGCAAAGAACTTCCCCCTAATCTCTCCTCTAACCCTTCCCTCCTCCAGCTTCACTCCATCCCCCTTGTCCTGCCAGTCTCTGCCCTTTAACAAGCTGATTCCCCTCCTGTTTCTCTGCTCCCTTCAGGGACTGGCAGGCTGCAATGAGGTCCCCCCCAAATGCACTTTATCTGCTGAATGGATGGGGAAAGCATACCCCACCCCCTTGCCCCAGTCCTGCTGAATTTAATGGCCTGTGTGATTTACTTTTATCTGGCAGGTTTTGTTTTTCAGTGAGGGGTAGAAAGCAATTCATTTTTAAATTAAATAGATAAAAAGACGTTTCAGAGTGGGGATCAAAAGCTGTGAAAAGGATTTGCACAGCATGGCCCCAGAGATGACCTCCTCCAGTTCTTATGTCCACTCTATTTGTTGCTTATCTAACTTCATAGTGTGTTAAACACCCATAGGTATCTCTGCAGTGACCTTCGTGGCCTAAGCCTGTATCAGTCTCCTGCAACAGGGAGTACTGTCTGCAAGCTGCAGAGGTGTATCCTTGTGTTGAGCTTTCCTCCTCTCTCCCCAAGGAATAAACCTTCTGGGTAATTTTCATAATCATTGTATTCTGCTGGAAAACAGGATGTCAGTAAGACTTTGACATGCTTCACAAAGCATTTATTGATGTTGATGAATTTCTTGGGGAGTGTAATATTTCTTCAAATATCCATTTTTTTCCTTTCTGTTCTTCATTTTCATTCTGATACCAAAGGAAACCTTCCTTGGGATGGAAGCTCCAAGCTCAGGCCAGAGACCCTGCTCCCTCCTCTGAATCTCTCTTTCTCCTGTGAAAGCATCCCTCAACTACCAGCCTCCTAATCTTCCTGGGGTTGGATTTTGCTGCCTCTACCTGAATCCCTCCCAGACCCTGGGATCCCACCAATGGTCCACTCCCTCCTCACTCCTACTCTACCCCCTCATTTTTACTATAGAAAATCCCATTTCTCCAAATACCTTGCTCACTCCAGCACCACTGAGAACCTCTTGGCTGGTTTTAGACACATTGGATGTTTCTTCCAGAGGGCTCTGAGCAGCTTTGAAATAAGATGTCTCTCCTGCTGGATTTTATTTCTTTGTCAGAAATCGATCCTCCTTTTCCTTCCCCTCACTATTCTTAACAGAGCTTGAAATTAATGCACTTCTCTGCCATCCTCCCTGCTCCAAGTGTCTTACAGATTCCTGCTCTGCCCTAAAAGCCCTTGAGGACAGCAAGGCTGCTCCTTTGCCAGGAAACAGCATGGTCTCAGGTCTCTTCCATGGCCTCAAGGTGCTCCTTTTATCCAGAGGGAGATGGCTTTGGATGCTGCCAGGAAAAAAGTCACCCCTAGAAGCTCTCCTTTCACACATGGTCCAGCAAAGGGACTGTGACTGGGAGGCAGCTTGTCTCAACTGCTCAACCTGCCCAAGGAAACACACTGGCCCTGAGCTTTTACTGAGAACCCCCTGAGGTGGGACAAACTAAATACAGGAGAGCAAAGGACGGTGATAGAAGGAGAATAGTCGAGTAAGATTCCCAAGGAGCTTCTAGAGAAGATGAGTATAATACCAAAAAATGCAATTGTCTCTGCAGGAATGACTCCCTGTATGGTGCAAAGGAGCATCTGTGTGCCAAAATACACCCTGGTGCACAGTTTACTCTGCAGCAGCTTTTGAGAGAAAGCACTGGCTCTGTCTGAGCCACAGAACATGCTGCCTTCCTTTGGCCATCCCCAAAAATTGCATAAAAGGGAGGAAACCCAATTTTCTTTACGTCTGGGAGCATTTCACAGTGACTTCCCTGCCTATAAGGCAGGTCTCCTTAGCTGGGCTGCAGGTCCAGTGATGTGGTGTGGCTGTGCTCCCTGTTATTAACTACCATGGGGTTGGCTGTGGTGCAATTGTCCTTTTGGCTCAGGGGTGGTGGCTTTCACTCTGCTTTGAAAGAATGAAAAATCCACCTCAAACAAAGAGTGTTCTTGCCCATTTGAAAAAAAAAACCAACACAATATAAAATCAGGAATAAATTCTCTGGCAATACAAAGTGGATGTTTTCCATTTTCAGGGGGAAAAAAAACATTCAATCTTTTGATTTTAAAAATACCTTCTAAATTGAAACATTTAGCTGAAAACACAAAAAGGAGGCCAAAAGATTGTGTTTTAATTTTTTTTAAAACAGAACGAATTAAAATACAAAGAATTCTGGAACAGTCTCTGAAAATAATGGTTTTGCAGAGCTCAGACACTGATTAGGACAAGAATGTTCTTTAAAGACTAGGAAAACACAAAAAAATTCCCTCTGGAACGCTTCACATGGCTTTCCTGAGGCCTGAACATTGCTGGTATGCTTCTTCTCCCCTCCTTTGCTGTCTGGTTGGGTTGGTGATCTCCTTTTTGGGTGAAACCATCGTCTGGTAAGGTTGTACCCCACTCTCAGCCCTTGGTCAGGCAGGTAGCTGAGTGGGCTGTGGAGTGTGAGGAAGATACAGGGTGCCCAGGCACTCTGGAAGCTGCAACCAGGGGAATGGCTGTGGTGTCACAGCAGATGGGAACCCAAACCTCCTGTGCAACACGGTAGCACACCAACCACACGCAAATGGTTCAGGGTATGGTGTTCCCAGCCCTGCACAGCTTTTCTGCAGCCAGGGAGCAGAAGCTGTGTTGGCAGGGAGCATCCTGCNGGCCTGGAGCATCTCCCCTGTGAGGAAAGGCTGAGTGAGCTGGGGCTGTTCAGCCTGGAGAGAAGAAGACTCAGGGGGGACCTTATTAATGGTTATCAATATCTGAAGGGTGGGATGCAGGGGAAATGGCCAGCCCCTTCTCAGTGTCTGTGGGGACAGGACAAGGGGCAATGGCTGCAAGTTGGAGCACAGGGAGTTCCTCAGCAACCTGGGGAAGAACTTTTCCCCAGTGAGGGTGAGGGAGCCCTGGGACAGGCTGCCCAGGGGGTGTGGAGTCTCCTTCTCTGGAGAGATTCCAGCCCTGTCTGGTCACCGCCCTGTGTGCCCTGTCCTAGGGACCCTGCTTTGGCAGGGGGTTGGACCCCATGGGCTCTGGAGGCCCCTTCCAACCCCTGTGATTCTATGATCCTTGCCTTTGTCCTTCACTCTTGGCTTGCTTGCTGTGCTCCCATGCCTCTTTGCCCTGCCACTTGTCATAGGCTTGTGATGGACAAGCTCCCTCTCACCTCTCCCCATTTCCTTTTCCCCCTTTGCAATCTATTTTCCTTCACTAGGCTGCAGCCAAGAATTTAATGCAGTGACATTTTTCTGTTTGTTTGAGTTTACTGTTCCAATCTGTTTACACTTCTCATTGAACATAATGGCTTGAGAGATTAGGAGAGAAGTTAATCAGACCTAGGTCCCTAAAAAAATCTGCTGCGATGCTCCAGTGAGTTTGTTGAGTTTGAAGTATGGATTTGAAAGGACCACACCAAGCTGTTTGCTTGAAATGTGTTTGTGATGTTGAGTTCACTTCAAAGCCAGCACGTCTGAAATTGCTGGATGCTCTCAGCAGGGAGCATGTGAAACCAGTGGGGAACTGATAATCAACAGAGCCTACCTCAGAAATATGTGTAGGCTGGATGGAGGGGTTCAAACATCCTCATCAAAATATGGAACAGATTTAAGGGGGTAAAAGTGGGCACAGAAGCAGCTGGGATCTGAGGAGAGCAGAGAGGTTACACACACATCTGCAGCGTGTCACCCAGGATGTGGCACTGCACAGTGTTAATTTGAACAAGAAATGGAAAAGCAATGAAATCCCTAAAATACCCCACCTAGACCCCTCCCCCTTCACATCTATCCATACCTGAAGACACTGACTTTCACAATCTGCTCCACGTGGCTTCAGTTTGGAGACAGACTGACACACAGACACACATCAAGCAAGTTCTCTCCACTTCTCTTTATCTAAAATCATTGTTTTAGATACTTTTTATGCAGAGGTGGTTTTTTTCTTTCCCTTGGCTTCAAGAAGTGTGCTGTAGCAGCAAGTTGAAAAGCAAGCATTCTCCAACTCCTCACATCCTTGAGCAGAGAGACACTAGCTGGAGATGGCCAAAAAGCAAATTTGTAAGAAATTCCTCTTTTTTTCCCCCCTCCCCCCTCCTTTCTCTTGTTGATTTTGGTCCAAATTGAACTGAAACCAATAGTATTTTTTTAAATTTATCACAGAGTAGAAACACCCACATTTTTGCAGCTGCTCCGTGAAACTACCATCCCTGTCAGCTTCACTGAGGATAAAAATGGGACAGGCTGTGAATGGCACCAAAACACTGGTGGGGAGGATCCTGCACACCCCCAAATCCCTGCTGCAGACCTGCCTGGCTTGATGGGAACCAGCCCTCAGCTCCTTGTACTCCTGGCCCTGGAGCTTACTGGAAAGAAAGGTCATAGAACTTGGCCCTGAGCTTGGACAAATTTGAAACTGCAAAGTGTTAAATGAGGTAGTTGGAGCTGCAGGAAATGGTGTTTTTCATAAGGAAACTTGGTTTCACTGGGGAGTTTTTGACTCTCTAATGCAAGCCTTGCCATTGCTGGCTGGGATGAGACTAAAGCAGGCTTTTACAAGCAGCACAAAGCACCTTGTTAAGAGAAAGATTGGAGTGAGACGGGGAAAATGGGAAGGAAAAACTAATTAAACCAATGGTGGGACTGAGTTAGGAGGGAAGAGTGGAATGTGCACAGCATGGTTAAGCAGCAAGTAGTTTAGAAAGGTGAGAAGAGAGAAATCTTGGAGTATTCAAGAGTGTGAGTATACAGAAGGGAAGATGGATCTGGGGATGGTCCAGATCCTGAGAGTATCTGGGAGGAGCAAAGGTATCTAGCACTGAGGGGCAGAGGGTCAAGAAGCAGCTCTGGAAGGAATGGACAGCACCTCGAGGCAGCACTCCTTCCTCTTGATGCACATTGGGAGATGCAGTCATGTCCATCCTCCTGTGCCAGGCTGGGGCAGGTGCCAGAGAAAGGGCAGCTCCCACAGCAGCTCTTCCTCATGACTTCAAAATTAAAGTCTTGTGAAGATTCATCAACTGCTCAGGTTTTTATCTGCTTGAATACTGGACTTGCAGTTCCCTGTGCTGCTGGGATTCTGCACCAGCCTAATGCACAAGCCAGCTGCACCCTGTCCACTGTAGGAGGAAACCTCCCCATCGACCTTCTCCAGGCCCACCCGAACCAAGTCTCCACCACCTCCCACTTGTCCATAAGAATGTCCTGATAGTTAAATGTCAAGCTTGACTTTGAATTTGATGGGAACGTTTCCTTTCAGGTCACTTGGACCTTTACTGAGTTGCCTGTTTCCAGCATAAGCTTCCCTTCAGGCCATCATGCTGGAGGAGCCATGTGCCCTCCTCATCCTCCCAGCCAGGCTGCAACTCTGTTGCTCATTAAACTGCAGTAGCTCCAAACACAAAGACAGTGTGTGCATCATTAGAGCTAAATATGTTTTCTTCTTTGGTTTTGTTTTCTAAGGGATGTGTTTGGGGACATGGATAATGAGAGGCTCCTTAGCAGGGCAGTTAGAGAGCTGAAGAGACTGAGGCAAGGAGATGCAAACAGGGAATGGACCAACAAGTAACGTCCTTGCAGACAGGGCAGTACTGTCCCCTCACACCTGTACAGACAGCAGTGACAGTCACAAAAGCCACCACAATCCATCTCACACAATCCCAGACTGGGGGGAGGGGGGGGTGTTGGATCTCTGGAGATCGCCCAGTCCAACTCCCCCAGAGCAGGATCCCCTCGAGCAGGCTGCACAGGGCAGCGCCCAGGATCACAGGGTTGGAATGTCTCCAGAGATGGAGACTCCTCAACCTCTCTGGGCAGCCTGGCACAGGGCTCTGCCACCCTCCCAGCAAAGAAGTTCCTCCTCAGGGTTAAGTGGAGCTTCCTCTGCTCCAGGTTGTGCCCAGGGCCTCTTGTCCTGTCCCTGGGCACCACTGAACACGGACTGACCCATCCTCCTGCCCCCACCCCTCAAGGGTTTATCAGCACTGAGAAGATCCCCCTGAGTCTTCTCTTCTCTGGGCTGAACAGCCCCAAGTCCCTCAGCCTCTCTTCCTGAGAGATGTTCCAGTCCCCTCAGCATCTTCTCGCTTAACCAGTCCCATTGCCACGGTGCCTGAGCACCTCCTGCTCCTTCACATACTCCCTCAGGGTCCCAGGGAAGGGCAGTGCTACCAACATGAGCCAAAGGAGAAACTGAGCTTTCTCAGGAAGGGACATTTTCCCTTCCCTCAGGAAGGGACATTTCTGCCTTAAGCTGTGGTGAAACTGGTTGTGAATGAAATAAGCCCAATGCAATTCCTCCTCTTGTGGTGCAAGGAGAGGGATTCAAGCAAGAACCAATCAAAATGCGGTGGTTTGACTTGGTTTCAGCTACTTAATTTCTTTTCCCAAGTCTAAGGAAACTAATTTTGTGACCAGAAAGCCCTTGATTCAATGTCCACAGACTCCTTATTTTAAAACCAGTATGTCTGGACTATGGCAGCTTCAAGCCAAGCACAGCTTCAAATCTGCCTCTTTTGGGGGGTCACACACTGGCATTTTTCACTGCTGACAAAAACAGCAAAGGAAAATTCACTGAAAAAAAAATTCCTGGTGGCCTCAGCCTTCATTTCCAGTCTGTGACTGCTGGATATAGCCCAGCCATGCAGAATGTGCATTGTCATGGAAATGCAGAAGCCTTGACTTTTAAATTATGAATGCAATGCTAAACCTAGCATCTCCCCTTTTCTCCCAGCGTCCTGCTTCACCTGCTGCCAGGCACCTCTGGTCATTTGTAACTAAAACCCCAATTTCAAAAGGCAGAAGCTGGTGTGTGTGATGATGATGTGGAGCAATGTCAGCAGTTCCCATGAACTGAAGTTTCTAAGTTCCTCCCATGTGCAAGTGGAAGTCTGGTGGTAACAAAAAAAATTGGATTGAGGCATCACACTGTAAAACTTAATCTCCCATATAGAGACTTAGTCTACCATAAAAGAAACAGAGCTGGAGGATGTAAGAAAACACGAGACCCTAGGGATGATTTAATGTCCTAAAGACATAAAGACATAAGCCACAGCGATGCAAAAATGAGCTCAGTTAACGTAGAGGCTATTACACTGCAATCGGTTCTGTGTACTCTACATAAAACACAATCAAAACACTTGTTTTTAAAGGATGTAAATGCCTTTTCCTGGGCTGAGCAGAAGCAGTGGGACTGATCTAGAATCTTAAATATCATTTGAGCCTTTAAACTTGAGAGATGGTACCTCCATTCAGCCAAACTGCCCAGTGAAGCTGGAAAGGACCACGCAAACTTCGTTTCCAGCATTAATGTGAGACCTGGCAGCTAGGGCAGGAGAACAGGGTTCATTTCCCATGATGGTGTGTGGTTTAAGAGAAGCCATTTAATCCCTGGCTGCATGTTTATGGGCTTTGCTATCTGGTCTCTGAGAAACTCCTGGCTGCCCTGCCTGGAGGTGGTCCTGCCTGGGTTATCCCACCCAGCGAGAAGGTTCCTCCAGGAATTGATGACTGGACATCTCCAGGATGGTCTGACTAAAATGAGCAAGTGACTGTGAACCCTTCAGCCTGCCACCTGGCCAGGGCAGAGTTTGCAAATTTGTCCCTTTCTTATGTTCTTGTGCACCCCTTTACACAGTGGTCCCTGGTCTTCTGGTTTGTGGGTTGGGAAGGTCTCCTCAAGAAAGACAGGCGGTGGAGTCTCCATGGCAAGGAAGTCTAAAAGGTGGTTGTGGAAGTTAACAAAGAGTCAAGTCTCTCCCTTCTTTTCCTCCTTTCCTTGATCACCTCACAGCTAAAATCATAAACACCAATCTCCCACCCTAGGGGACTATTTCTGAGACCTCTTGCTGGGACTACTGGGAAGAACTGTACCTATTGCTACAACTACATGTGAAATGAAACAGTATTTCATGGAAAAAACATTGAGATCTAGTGAGAATGAGTCACCCTTAGAAATGGAAATAATCTGTACTCAAAATGGGGCACTTAATTTCCAGTTTCTTGTTTGATTTAGCTCTGGTTTCCTGCTATAGTTTTAATGTAACACAGTGAGGTGTAATAAGAATTTAAATAATATAGAGTGTGATCAATATTTTACAGGTGTTTAATATTTATAGATTACATTCCCTTTTTCAAATCATCCTGCTTGGGTATTAAAGAAAGAAGCATTTCCAGAAGGGGCTCAGGAGGTTTCCAAAATGAAATTTCCACTTGGGGAAATAGTTCTGCATCTCCCCTTTCATTCTGATGTGAAGGGAAAATGAATTTCAAAGCGTTGAACTTCCCCAAAGTCAGGAGTATGATGCAGCCTCTCATGTTGTAACATCACCCTTTTCCAGCTGGCTCTGTGAGGGAGGCTGTTCTCTGTATGGTCAAGACTATACCTTTGAGGGCTAAGCCAGAGCCACCAGAGCTCTTTAGATATTTAATTGCTGCAGATTTCATTAGGAAGGGGCTGCCTGAGCACCTCTGTGGTACAGCAGTATCTAAGTACTCATCCTTCCATTTCTACCTCCTAGCAAGCATCACGTTCACGTTTTAGCTCCTTGACCATCCTACCTACAGGTTTGCTCAAAGCCCACAAACCCAGCACCATTCTGGGCACCACGCTGGCACAGGGTAAGAAGGTCAGCACCAAATCAGGCTGCAGGGCTTCTGCTCCTGAGGTGTGGGGAAGCAGGATGGGTTTGACTGCTCAGCACAGAGCTCTGCCACCCTCTGCCAGGACGGGTTTGGGTCCTGGTGACCACGGGTCCACAGCCTGCAGAGCAGAGCATCCTCCACTCCCAAACCAGCTGCTGGTGTCATTCAGACCCATGCCAGGTTAAATCCTCCCCACGTGCTGCCCTTTGCTGTGGCTCTGCACGGCGAGGCTTGGTCTTGCCTTACCAGAGTGATGAGCTTTGGTTTTGGAGCTGTCTCCTACTGCAGCTGCACAGTGGAAGGGAACTCCCACACCACAAACAGCTGGGCCAGAACAACTGAACTGCCTTGGTTTTGGGGCTCACAGCTCAGGAAGATGGCAGTCAGGCTCAGCACAGAAGGGCCAAGCTGGTACATGAGGACACAGCACAGAGCACACAATACCAGGAGTACCAACTCCTGGTAGTCCCCCACTTTCTTTCCCAGCACTCACCATCCAGAGCCAGGACTGATTCTAGTCACCAGTCCATACTTATTTCATCATCTGGAGCTGGCTTTAGTCAGAGGAGAGTAGAAATTGGTAGGCCTGAGGGGTTGAGAGGCACCGTGTCCCCCTCAGTTATTGCTCAGCACCAAGTTCTAACAACCTCTGCATCCACCTTGATCTGCAGCTCCCAAATGCATGGGAAAGACAGAGAAAACACTGAGCAAGGAGGCAAGCTGGAAGGCAAAGACTAACCCCAGAGGGAGCTAGGGAGATTGGCCTGTACCCCACAGGCTGCAAGGGTGAGCAGATACCCCAGGGAGCAGATGGGGCAGAAAGAGCTGGCAGTGAATTTGAGCCCCAGTTTTGGCAAAAATTGCTCCTGAATAATTAAGCAGCCAGGAAGTGCCTTCAGAGTAGGAAGAATGACCCAAACCTTGTCCTGATTGTCTGCCTTTTTCCACATAAACCCATCCTGAAGTTGGCAACCCCCTTCAGACACGGCGTGCATCATTTCATCCATCAGCAGCCCCACAGATGGGGACAGGAACCAGCTGTCAGCCCCAGCCAGGCCATCGAAGCTCCACACACATGGAGCAGGCAGTGATTCACTTCTGATGAGTGCACAAACCTGCTGCTGCAGATTTCTGTCTGGGGAGAACTTCTTCCCTTTGGATCTTTGCCTTCTGGAGGATTTTTTTTTTTTTTTTAAATCAAAATGCAATAAGCTCAAACTGAAAGATTAGCCAGGCTCTGGCTCCAACCACAAAGGCATTGCTGATGGTTTGGGAAGTCCACGGAGGATAAAGTAACAGCAAACCTCCTGCTTCTGACTGCTCCATGACCAGGCTTTTGCTCCCAGCATGTCACATCCACCACACATCTCATTCTCCATCATTGTTATTATTAGAACCTTCTGTAGGAACAACAGCTCCTGGATGCTTGTTCTGAAGCCACCACAATCTCCAGGGAGGCCACAATACTCTCTAGCCATGGCATCAAAGGATTTCCCCAGCAGCTACTCAAACTGGATTTATTTATGCAAAAAGAAGAAAAATTAACAGGAATTGGCAGCCTCTGGGGTCCAGTGAGGGAAGTGTCCAGGCTGTCACAGAGGCTGCTCTTAGATCACAGAATCAGAGAGTTACAGAATCATAGGGGTTGGAAGGGGCCTCCAGAGCCCATGGGGTCCAACCCCCTGCCAAAGCAGGGTCCCTAGGACAGGGCACACAGGGCGGTGTCCAGACGGGGCTGGAATCTCTCCAGAGAAGGAGACTCCACACCCCCTGGGCAGCCTGTCCCTCACCCTCACTGGGGAAAAGTTCTTCCCCAGATTGGTGTGGAACTTCCTATGCTCCAACTTGCAGCCATTGCCCCTTGTCCTGTCCCCACAGACACTGAGAAGGGGCTGGCCATTTCCCCTGCATCCCACCCTTCAGATATTGATAACCATTAATAAGGTCCCCCCTGAGTCTTCTTCTCTCCAGGCTGAACAGCCCCAGCTCTCTCAGCCTTTCCTCACAGGGGAGATGCTCCAGGCCCTTCAGCATCTCCTCAGCTCCTCTGGACTCTCTCCAGGAGATCCCTGGCTGTTTGATCCCGGGGAGCCCAGCACTGGACACAACACTCCAGGTGGGGCCTGACCAAGGCAGAACAGAGGGGGAGGATCCCCTCCTGTGACCTGCTGCCCACACTCCTCCTGATGCCCCCAGGATCCCATTGGCTCTCTTAGCCACCAGGATTGCTTTACAATCCTCCCTCACTAGTTGGGTTATCTGTAGTACAGGTTACTTCCACGACTGACATTACACATCTGTTTGCAGGAACCACTGGCTGCAATACCCAGCTCACAATTTCCAGAAGGAAACACTCTGTAAATCTCCCCTTTATCCTGATTTATGTCAGGCAAATATTTGATTTCCCTCTTTTCAGAAGTAGCAAAATGCATTAGCACATGTGGGAGAAGATACAGGCCAGCTACAATGGAACAGTAAATAGATGTGCAGCGCTCAGAGAATGGGAATGACAGAACTGAATTTAGGAGTGACTACAGATCCCAGTTGTGCTGGAAGAGAGCTCATTTGTATTTATATATTTTCTGGGTGTTTGGGGGGATTTTGGAGAGTTTTATATTCATGGATTTACCTTTGTATTCCAAAAAATTGGCAAGGAAATGAGAAACATGAAGAAAGGGAGAGGAACAAGTCAACCGTGAATTTGGGATTTCAGCTTTTCATACTCCTACGAAAAGCAGGGAAAGCAGCAACCAATCCTTCTCTTCTAAAACCTGAGGGCAGCCTGTGCTTCAGGATATCTTCTATGTTGTTTTTCTCCATAGAAAAAAGGGACATTTCATCACTTCTGAGCCCAAGAATCTGCTGCTGCATATTGTCAGCTCGTGGCTGCCCTACAACTACCCACAGCCCTGATTCTCTTAGAGCTGCAACACCTTTTCATTCCTGTGCTTTGACTTATTTTTGCCAGAGGAAAGCAACAAAAAGGAATTTGTTATCTTGTTATTAATCAAGTTTATTACAAGAATGCCTAAGGATCAGCCAGGATTAAGTCCCTGTTGTGTTCAGCACGGAGCTGTAGGAAAAGGTATCACACAAAGAGGATGCAGCAATATGATCTCCAGCCCCTGGGGTCTGTCCTGTATAAATGAGCTTTGAGGCAGGACAGGGAGCTGTTGGCTTCATTTCTGATGAGGGAGGTTTTGGTTAGATGTTAGGGAAAACTTTTTTTGCCATGAGGCCAATTAAGTACTGAGATGCATTGTTGGAGCTGTGCAGAGTGGATTAAAACACTCATTGCTCAGGAAGGAGCAGCTTGGATGCTTCTTTCTTTGGCAAAGCAAAGACCACCTGAGGTCCCTCCTAACCATGGTTTTCTGGGATTTTAATGAATATTATGACCAACAGGTGTTTATCCCCTTTATCCTTCATCCTGTCCCTGACTTCCCAACATCATGAAACCAGCCTGGCTGAGCCAGACTTAGCAAAGCCATCTCCAGCCTTCTCTGTGGGTTCCCCATGGAGTGACACACCACAGACCTGACATTTTTGCTCTGTCTGTACAATTTATTAAGCAAAACTTTCTCTGCTCCCACACTCTGCTTTCTTATGCCCAGTCACAAGGACACACAGAGGAGAAAAAGACACAGCCCCAACCCCTGGCCCTCCTCACTGGGTATTTATGGGTAAAGACAGATCTTCCTGGCAGCACAACACACATCTCCACGTTTTTACTAAAATAAGCCATTTTGGTACCCCACATTTGTATTCCTGTAGAGGGATGCTCCATTACCACAGCCACAGGAAGGGTATTCATCCTCCAGAGCTGCAATCAGGACCAGGATGGCTTTCAAACTCCTCTCTTCCTATCTTGGGTCAAAGAAATAAGGTCAGAATTTACTACAGTTAATGGGCTGATGAAGTTGCAGGATTGCTGAACATCTGGATTCAGCAACCTCCTAATGGCAAGCAAGTAAAAATGGTCCCCAGGGAATATCAACCCTGCAGATGACAACGTCAGCATGGCCTTTTGAAGAGACTGACCTTGCTTTTTTTAATAGCGTAGAAGAGAGCAGTTTCTGTGCCAGTGCCTGTGCAAAGGAGCCCAGAAATAACACACAGGGATGCTCTGTGCAAATACAACTGGTCCTGCTCCCAGCTAAGACTTTGGGCCACGTCAGGGTGCCTTGCAGACACCCAGAGGAGCTGTGCATGCCAGACAGGTTTGGCTGTTTGCAGTGTTTTGTTCAAAGCAATAAGCAGGTGGGAAGCATGTCTCTGCCAAAGCTGCTGCTCTGCTCCCAAGAGGCTCCTATTGAAATTCAGGAGACAAAATCTGGATTTCAGCCCTGATATGCAAAATGTTGAAAAGTAAGTGGCCTCCAGTGGCTGAGCTTTCAAAACCTCATCTCTGCTGCCCTGACTATGGCAAATGCTGGTGGGTTTTTCATTCTGAAGCCTTTTGTGGCCCCTCCTCTCTCTCTGCAGGAAGCAAAGCACTTAACACTTTGAGAGGCTGATCTGGAAAACCAGAATGTGTAATCAAACAGAGCGTGGTCCAAGAAGGAAAAGCAATTCCCTCAGGAAAGAGGTATCCAGGGTTGCATTGATTCAACAGGTCTCTGATCCTGTCTGTATCAATGTATGGACCCCTCTCTGTCCCATCGCTGTAGCATGACTGGTCTGGGCTTTGAGGACATGGAGAAAAGCTTTATCCAGAAGGCTAAAACAGTCACTTTCAACGTCACCTAATCAAAAGTTACCATCTGTTTTAGGATGAGATGACTACTTCATACCTGCACTGCCAGAAGCCTGCATTCAAACACTCATCCAAACACTCCTTAGATCCTGGCCACACATCTCTATTACAGAGTTCAGACATTTCCAGGGACTGCTGAACTGTCTGAATGGTCCTTTGCAAGCTCAGAGCAGATGGGACAGATGATGATGCTCACAGGGTGGTTTGCATTCAGCCTCCCTGATAGGAGGGATGTGAAGTCTCTTGGCATATCAACCTCATAATGACCCATCCCAATGCTAGAGAATATTCTGGGCACATCAAAGGTACTGACACAGACAGAGCCTGTATGTGCTCAGTGGAAAGCAAAGCCTCTATCCACAACACTAGTTCCAATGTTTCCTCTTTGGATCCAGAAATACCAATCTGGCTATGAGGAGTGGTGACTTTTTATGCGGGGGGGGGGGAAGTGTTTTCAAAGAGTTAGGATTTTTGGATGGATTTTTTTTTTCTTCTTTTTTTTTTTTTCTTTTTTTCTCTGTGGTATAAAACAGCCAGGGATCTCCTGGAGAGAGTCCAGAGGAGCTGAGGAGATGCTGAAGGGCCTGGAGCATCTCCCCTGTGAGGAAAGGCTGAGTGAGCTGGGGCTGTTCAGCCTGGAGAGAAGAAGACTCAGGGGGGACCTTATTAATGGTTATCAGTATCTGAAGGGTGGGATGCAGGGGAAATGGCCAGCCCCTTTTCAGTGTCTGTGGGGACAGGACAAGGGGCAATGGCTGCAAGTTGGAGCACAGGAAGTTCCACACCAACCTGGGGAAGAACTTTTCCCCAGTGAGGGTGAGGGAGCCCTGGGACAGGCTGCCCAGGGGGTGTGGAGTCTCCTTCTCTGGAGAGATTCCAGCCCCGTCTGGACACCGCCCTGTGTGCCCTGTCCTAGGGACCCTGCTTTGGCAGGGGGTTGCACCCCATGGGCTCTGGAGGCCCCTTCCAACCCCTGTGATTCTGTGATCCTGTGATTCTCCATCCAGACAGCAAGCTAAGGCATAGCTCCCAGAAAGATGTCCCATTCTCATGAAGCAATTTCAGGGCAGTATGTTGCATTTCAAGCTAAGCTTCTGGGCTAGCTGAGAGCAAGCAGACATGCAGTGTCTGCTGCAGATGCCCCTGCTCTCTCTGGGCAAGCCTCGAGCATGATGTTTGCTGAGCACAGCTCTTGTATAAACAAGAAATCTTGTTGACTTGGGTTGGATTACTTGTGTACACATGGAGATTAGTATCAGGAGTGAAGATTTGTATCAGGAGAAAGGAGAAAAACTGCTTTCTCCTCCACAGGGTGATGTTACTATATGTTTCCCCTGTTCCCCAAATTAAAAATCCATTGATCCTAGATAGCTCAATTACTCCTTTTCAAGCACCTCAGGAAGGGAAACACACATGTCCAAACGACTGCCACTCATGGAAAAAGCAGCTAACTACTTACTGTCTTTTAATATTTCCCCTGCCTTGTCAATGTGGTGATGCATCACACCCTGGAGACTGTGTTTCTGTATAAAACCTTTGTTGTCAGTTGCTTAAAACAGTCACACCAGAAATACCTTTATTGGTTTGACATTTCTCAGATGTTTTCTGCATTTCAGAAGGACTTAATCAGCTCTTCTTGAGTTATGTGATCATTAAAAATATCTACAGTCCCTAATTTTTTTTCCCCACATCCTTTTTGTGATCAAGTAGCTAAAAGACCTCTTTGTTTTGAATAGAGCTGCTTGTAAAATGCTCCCTCCTACCCCTTCTTCCACTGTAGAATTTTGCCCTTTTTTTGAGAGTTATTTGGGTTTTGACTTCAGTGTTTTCTGATGAACACTGAAGGAAATAAGAGAAGCAGGTCCTTTTCCCAGAAACATAGGAAAATCAGAAACCTGATTTTCCATTCCAAAAGTTTCAGGTTCAGTTGGGGTTTTTTCAGTATGTCTTGAGTTTGAACTCAAACTCACTTTAGAGAGAAGCATAATTTTAGAGTCTTAAGCTATAAATAGTTTCTAAGTGCCTGCTTCTTCCCCACATTCCCCAATAGAATCAAAGCCTCCCTCCTTAGCCCGTTTCCATGTGGAGATTGCTGGAACTAGACCTTTGTATGAGGGATTTTGTACAAATGGACTAACTGCTCCAAAATTGAGTAGAGTTTCACTAAATCATAGAATCATAGAATGGCATGGGCTGGAAGGGACCCCAAGGGTCACAGAGCCCCAACCCCCTGCCACAGGCAGGGCCACCAACCTCCAGGCCTGGAGCTACACAAGGTTGCCCAGGGCCCCGTCCAACCCGGCCTTGAACACCCCCAGGGATGGGGCACCCACCCCCTTTCTGGGCAGCCTGTTCCAGCCCCTCACCACTCTCTCTGCAAAGAACTTCCCCCTAATATCTAATTTAAACCTTCCTTCCTTTAGCTTCACTCCATCCCCCTTGTCCTGCCATTGTCTACCCTTTTAAAGATGACCATCTGCTGGTGAGCAGATGTTCTTGTCCTGCTAACAATGGTGCCATGCTATCCAAGACTGATATGAGGCTTTATTATAAGGGAAGCCAGCATGGCAAGTCAGCATGGACTGACCAAGTCTCCCTCTCACTCCAAAGAGCTCGTTACCAACTTGATGCTGCTAAATCCCCTGATGCAAACTGCCTGTTGCCAGCAAGGCTTGACTCATGATAAATCTCAGCAGAGCCCAGGACCTGGGGAGTGTGTGGTGCCAGGGAGTGTGCTAACGACACCACTGTGAGGACAAGCACTTTTGGGTACCCAAAAACATTCCCTGGCACAGTGTTATTTACTGATATAGATTTAGCCAAAGAAACAGCGCGGTGCCTATAAATTCCCCTAGTTTCTATGGCTACAAGGATGTAATAAGTACATCGCAGAGAGAGAGAGAGATTCAATTGCCCCAGTAGAAAACCTACAAGACAATCACTGTGATTCTTGCTGGCTTTAAAATCAATTAATCTATTGTAGCAGGAGGTCTGTAGGGCAGACTGTAGCAAGCTGCCCGGAGGCATGTGATTGAAGCAAACGGCTCCACGTGCAACCCTGGCAGATGAGCTGACTCCAGCTTGTAGGTCAGGCTTCCACAGCAGTGCTGGCTCCACAGGTCTCCTCAGAGAAACTAATACAGGAGCTGCTCTAGAAATTGAGGAACTTTGATTTGGCTGCAGTGACCAGGGAGGAGAAGGAAGGGGATCGTGCTGGGGAGGATGGGGACTGAGCAGAGCAGCTGGCTGGTGGCCACACCACAGCAAAGCCCTGCTTCACCCACAGCCTGTCACTAAATGTCACTCGAGTACCATCACAGTGGACATGAAAAATGATTCTCTTTACAGAAGGGGGAAAAAAAGAAAAATAAAAAGCAAAGAAAATACTCCAGATCCCCTGCCAGGAGTTGCAGAGCAGTCATACGCTGTTTGGAGACTTTCATGATCAAAGGGTCCTTCCCAGCCTCTTTCTTCTGCCACCACAAAGTCAAGCCCTTTTACAAGACTAACAATATGCAGACATTCCAACTTTCATACAAAGGAAACAGCAAGAATTATGCATTTGATTAATCTTTACATTATAAACCTAAAGGGGAGATATGCTCTCTCTCCCTGCCCGGAAAGCCCTGGCTACTGCAGGCTCTGAAATCTATGGATTTTTTTTTTTCCATTTGTTAAATTTCCATTAATAAGAAAGTACAATAGACTCTGCAAACATTGCTGCTTTTCCCTGCTCTCAATCTCCCTGTGTGATTGCTTCGAAATCCCCTGATCTTGGTAGTGCATCTTAAGGCAGCATCTGTACCAAACGGAAGACCAAGCCCAGGCCAAGAAAGAGTGACAGGTTTCTGATGACCTTTTATTCTCTTTAATACAAATATGCTGGTCATGTAAAACCAGCATTCTGGCAAACAAGACCTGCATATAAAATAGCCCTGGATACAATTTCTCATCCCAAGACTCCTCAGCACAGGAGTCTCCCTGCATGACAGCTACAGATGATAAATGTACTGACTCAGATGAAGCTGAGCTGCACTGAAACAGTCTGGTCTCATTTAGTCCTCTCCTATTAGGACAAGTTAAATTCAGGCTTAAAACTAAACTGAAGAGAAGATCTTAGCAATTTAAACACAAACCACACCTCTGGAATCCCTGATCAGCAGAAATAGGCTCAGCTTTTTTTGCTGATTTAGCAATAAAGTCTAGTTTTATTCTAAGGGCTCTTTCAGGGCAGAGTTTGAGAAATGAGGCTGTGTCTACCTTGCCAGCACCTTGGGAAAGCTGTGTGGCCAGTTTATGTGAACAAGCAGAGTTTTATTTCCCCTACCCTGCCCAAACCTCCATTTGGTCTCCCTTGGACATGGCAATTCCACCCAAGAAGCAGTTGCATCTCAGGGTCAGCATCTGAGCTCTGCAGGTTATCATGGTCAGGATCCTTGTATTTGAGCCCAGACAAATACCAAGTGTTAACACAACAGTTCTGACACTTTCAAACACCCATCCTGAGCCTTCACTAGAAATCCCAGAGATTGCTTTGGAGGAGATGAGATTTGCAAGGGATCTACCTCTGGAAATGGCAGCACGGCTGGTACTTTTAACATTAAACCAAGTCTCCACTCCAAGGTTAAGCCAGAACATCTACCTGTCTCCAAGAAAGACACAACTGTTCCTGCCTCCCCTTTACTCCCTTGCTTTTTTTTATTACTGGGCTATTTTTCTGCCCCTTCAGTGAGCTGAGTGAAGGAATACCAAAGGAATAAGAGCTTGTAGGCATTGAACCACTTCTTTGTGCAACAACAAGGTGGTAGATTCTTTCAGCCTGGCTCAGGTAATCTCATGTTTTAGTTTTTCTATGCTGGAGCTAGTCAAATAATAGTCAGAACCCAACCCATATTTTCCCTATTATGAGCTTAACTGTATTGATCTATGGAAATAATTTGGGGGGGGGGCTGCAGGGAAAAAAAAAATCACAGGATGTCCAATAAAATCCTTGCAAATAATGGTTCCTGGCTTTCTCTCATCTGTCATCTGCCCTCCCATCGTCCATTCATGATTCAATATCTTAAACTTTTTAAAGAGGCAAAGGAATAAAAAAGAAAAAGGCATTTCCAATTCTTCTTCAAATATAAAACCTACACACAACAACAACAAAAAAACCTCAGCTGCATTTATTTCCTTCGATCGGGAAGGTATTTACTTCAAGCACTGAACAAATGTCTCTGCAAACATCAATATTGGTATTAGACTCATAAATGTCGTCTATATTTCATAATGTGAGAAGCAATGACTTTTGGGAACGCTCAGGCCCTTCATTCATTCCATCTTCTTACTCCTTTTTGCCTCCCTTCTCTGGAAGGAGGCTGCAGGGCTGTGATATATTTAGTCCCAGACTCTGAGTTTGCTGCCACGGCTGCCAGTGAATATAGATGTAGCCAGTTGGCTCAAGCCTAAGCAGAGTCTATGTCAGGAAATGGATAGTGATTTGAAGGGTTTCAGCATGGTTTCACCTGGCATTAGGTGTACAGTCCACAGGAAAAATGTTACAGTCATGAGACTGGGCTCTTCCTAATTTTTTGGCTTGGGGATAATGTCTGGGGAGCTTTGTTCCAGCACCCCAGAGCAAGGGGCATCCAGGAGCTCATGCAGTATTTCAAGTCTGCAAAGGAAATAATGAAGGCTCTAAAATTGAAGCTGCTATATTTCTGGTCAAGAAATTAAGTAGGTACTTCAGTAACTGCACCAACTCCAACAGCTTCTATCTTCAGATCAGTTTCTCTCCAAGATCCCATCACTTCCCCCCCACAATTCCTTCCTAATTTACTAAATCACTTCTTGTCTTACAGCATCAGATCTGAGGAAATACTGGCACACTTGAGGTGAGGCTTGGGCAGAAAGCTTAAGCAAAAGGAACCCACACTGTCACCCTCAAAGCTGGCTTGGGGTGTGTTGGGGTTGTCCCAAGCTTTCCTGGCCCAGCTGGTTGAGACAAACTCTTCACCACCAGCTTTCTTCAGATGCCTGAGAAAAGCAGACAGAGTACCATCCCTATTTTAGAAATAACTCCCAATCTGTTGTTTTAAGAGCTGAATAAATCTAGTCCTAAATGCCCATTGCTACAGCTCCCACTGCCTTTGACTGAGCCTTATCTTTCAGTTAAGCTGCCTGAAGCATCTCAGAAAAATGCTTGGGACCACAGTGTAGGAGCCCTGCTTAAGCCTGAGCTTTGGTGCCAGTCAGGAATCTGTTATCAAAGGCCTGGTGCTGAAAGGAAGAGCCCCCCTGAACACTTCAGAAGCTGCCAGCCAGAAGTGAAGGAGAACATGATATTTTTTTGGGCACAAAACCATCTTCTAGGCCAAGAAAGGAAACAAATATGTTAATTAAAAAAAAAAAAAAGGAGGGGAGGGGGGAGGGAGGAGGACTCTGGTTTATTTCTTGCATTGCCTCAAGAGAGAAATGCCATCTTTCATCTTCTTTCTTTCTTTTCTTGGTATTTCCTTGCCCTCTTTTCCTCCAAGTTTCTGAAGAATTAGGAATAGCTAAGCACGGATCAGCCTGGCTGTGATGTGTCCCAGGGGAGTGGAGATGACACATGGCCATCCAGGCCTGCACAGGCCACATCAGGCCAAGAGCAGCGCAAATCTAGTCTATGTCTATCTCAGAAGATACCTGAGACCACAACCATGGCTGGCCTTACACTTCCCCAAGGCACTGAGAGTTCATGCACTGACCTCTCCAGTTTCATAAGGGACTCAGCTTGTCACTGATAGTCAAAAAACATGGCCAAGACCCAGTTCCAACCTTTGAGAGGCAAGAGAGGGAGCCTAGGGAGGCTTCTCCCCACAAGAAGGTCTTTCAGAGCTCAAGATGCCATGGGATGTGCTCTCACCAGGGAAGAAAGCAAAAGCCCATCTCTGCTCAGCTGAGATTATCCCCTTGAGCAGGCATGCTCACCACCTCCAGTGCAGGCTGGGAAGGTGTGTTTGATGTCTGCAAAGTGCTTTGAAATCCTCAGATGAAAGGAGCTTGGGAAGCACAAAGTATTATTCTGATGAGGTGTGGCATGGAAATGGGATAGGTCATGCTCTGACAACACCACACACAGGAACACATCCAGCACTGAAGCTCAGTCTGCTCTCTGACTGGTGCACAGGGATTTTTGGACAGGTTCTGGGGGACTCTGGGATGTCTGTTTGTGTTATGTGCCTCAGTTTCTTAACAGTAAAAGGAAAACACCACCATCTTTGTAGTCTACTTTATATTCCAGGCAAGAAGTTTTTAAGCCCTGTGACTGTCCTCACCTCCTCTCATCTCTCTTCCTTTCTCCATTTGAGTGTATGAGGACAGAGCTTATCCCTCATACTCAGAGTTGGAGAATGACAGCTTTCCAAGATGCCATTATGGTCCCTACACTCTTTATACCCTTACATGCCTTACAGAAAGAGTAGATTAAATCATAGAATGGCATGGATTGGCAGGGACCCCAAGGATCATAGAGCTCCAACCCTCCTGCCACAGGCAGGGCCACCAACCTCCAGGCCTGGAGCTACACAAGGTTGCCCCATCCAACCTGACCTTGAACACCCCCAGGGATGGGGCACCCACCCACTCTCTGGGCAGCCTGTTCCAGCCCTTCACCACTCTTCCTGTAAAAAACTTCCCCCTACTATCTAATCTAACCCTTCTTTCCTTCAGCTTTAATCCATTTCCCCTTGTCCAACAAACTGGAAATCTCAGTATTATTTAATAGGCTTGTTCCTGATATCCAGAGAAACTTAAATCTGGGAGAAAAAAACCCAACATTTAGGAATTTAGGAGAAAGTTTTCTGAGCTGATTCCTGTAGTCAGAGATCACCTCCCCAAGTTTCACTGGGAGTTGTGGAGTAGCTGTGGTTTTATTAAAGTTTCAGGTCTCAGAGGCATGTGATGAGATTCAGCTTTCACTTTGGGAACTTCCAGTGCTGCTGATAAAAACCAGCAACTTAAAAATAACACCTCCCCTCCAGCTTCAAGTCTCACAAAATAAGTTAAAAAATGAGAATCTGACAAAATTTCCATTAAAGAAAGTCACATGTTTCAGAAGGAAACATCCAGATTTTGTAGAAAGTGACTTCTGAAATTTGGGAGGTTGCACTAAACTGCATGTGGCTTTCAGACAAGTGAGTTGAGGCTCTGGTTCCCTGAGCAGAGGCTGGCACAGAAGCAAAGTGCTTCCAGGAATTCAGGCTGCCAAAGGGTGATGCTCCTGGGACACAGCTGTGCGATGCAGGCAGAGTTGAGTGAGGAGGTTGTATGTTCAGATTTGATAACAGGGAAGAAAAAGCAATACTGTTACATCATTGCTTCCCTCTGCTTAGGGATGCCTTCCTCCACTCCCTGGTGTTTCATAGAATCCCAGACTGGTCTGGGTTGGAAGGGACCCCAAGGATCACAGAGCTCCAACCCCCTGCCACAGGCAGGGCCACCAACCTCCAGGCCTGGAGCTACACAAGGTTGCCCAGGGCCCCATCCAACCTGGCCCTGAACACCCCCAGGGACGGGGCACCCACCCCCTCTCTGGGCAGCCTGTTCCAGCCCCTCACCACTCTCTCTGCAAAGAACTTCCCCCCAATCTCTCCTCTAACCCTTCCCTCCTCCAGCTTCACTCCAGCCCCCTTGTCCTGCCAGTCTCTGCCCTTGAACAAGCTGATTCCCCTCCTGTTCCTCTGCTCCCTTCAGGGACTGGCAGGCTGCAGTGAGGTCCCCCCACAGCCTTCTCTTCTCCAGGCTGACCCAGCCCAGCTCCCTCAGCCTCTCTCCATAGGGGAGCTGCTCCAGCCCTCTGAGCATCTTTGTGGCCCTCCTCCTCAACAGCTCTTCTGGTCCCCATCACTGAAGGATGGAGACAGTCAAACTCAACAGAAGGTTGTAAGAATGGGCCATTTAGGAAGACTTCAGGTCTAATTCTGTTTCTAATAACCAGCCCACCCCAACTCTGCTGTGGGGTGCAGCTTCGTTGAGCCTGGCCACTTTCACCAAATCACATCAATTGCCATATTTTTGCTTTCTAGTCAGGACAAATGGATTTTTTCAGCAAGCCAAGAGGCCACAGAGTTGAGTTTTCTCCTGCATGATGCAGACTCACCCCAATTGCACTGAAAAGCTGCTAAGGCCCTTTCTCTGTGCAATATCAGAGTTTGGAAAACCCTAAAAAGATTTGCCAGTCTCAGAAAGCCAGAACTCAGTAGGAGAAGTGGAAATTTTGATTTGTTTTCAGCTTAAAACAAACAAAATTTCCTAAAAGAGCTGCTGGGTCATTCTGAAAAATGAATGTTGCTGAAATGTTCTTCAGATGATAATAACATCAGTGGAAACAAGAGATATTAATAACTAGAGGTGGTGCTAATTGCTTGTTATTGCATTGCACATCTATTTGTCATTAGCTGTAACAATCAGATATTAATATTATTGTTATTTTACTTAGATAAAAGGTTGGACATCTGCAGTTATTCATAATTACAGGAGAGCTCATTAGATTATAATCCTTGCCATAATTTCTAACACATTATTTACAGAACAAATTTTGTGGTAGTTGGGGTGTGCTTTTTACACCAAAACCTTGTGGATCTGTAGTTCCTCTGACTGATTAATTATACAGGTTGGGATGGGGGGAAAGGACCCCCTGCAGCGCTACAGGCTGGGGGAGACTGGCTGGAGAGCTGTCAGGCAGAGAAGGACCTGGGGGTGTTGGGTAGTTGCAGGGTGAACATGAGCCAGTAGTGAGCCCAGGTGGCCAGGAAGGCCAATGGCATCCTGGCTTGTGTCAGAAACAGGGTGGCCAGTAGGTCTGTGGAGGGGATTGTGCCCCTGGACTGGGCACTGGGGAGGCTGCAGCTCGAGTGCTGGGTCCAGTTCTGGGCTCCTCACCATCAGAAGGACATGGAGGTCCTGGAGCGAGTCCAGAGAAGGGCAACCAGGCTGGGGAAGGGGCTGGAGGGCAAATCCTCTGAGGAGCAGCTGAGGGAGCTGGGGGTGTTGAGCCTGGAGAAGAGGAGGCTGAGGGGAGACCTTCTCCCCACCTCCCCTGCCCTGCCAGGAGGGTGCAGAGAGGTGGGGGATGGTCTCTTCAGCCAGGGGACAGGAGATGGGACAAGGGGCAATGGGCTCAAGCTGCCCCAGGGCAGGGTCAGAGCAGATGGGAGGGAAAAGTTCTTCCCTGGCAGAGTTGTGGGGCTGTGGCACAGGCTGCCCAGGGAGGGGCTGAGTCACCTTCCCTGGGTGTGTTTAAAAAGGGGAGATGAGGTGCTCAGGGATCTGGTTTAGCACAGGATGGGAATGGTTGGACTTGATGATCTTGAAAGGTCTTTTCTAACCTTGTGATTCTGTGAGTTATGTTGTTCTGTGACCCTTCCCCAGCCCTGATACCATCAGTGTTTGGTGGAGAGTCACTGGCACTTCTTGGCTGCAGCCCTGGCAGGACCACACAGCGGCTCGCTGGGTCCATCTCCCCAGGCATCCTCTCTTTGCCATCACCTCTGCACAGGGGACAGAGCCTGACAACATTGGGCTCTTGGGAAGGTTTGCAAGGCTAAAAATCACCTTCTGGGCCATGAGATGCCCTGACATTACCAGCCTTGCTCTTTGCACCTTGTTGTGCATTGTGCTGCTATGCCAGTTACAGAAATGGCACAGAAAAATTCCTTCACCACTTAGAAGGAGGTTTGTTTCCTTCTCTCTTTCCTCTGAAGCCACAGTATAGGCAAACCTGCCCAGGACTCATTCTGCAAGCTTCACTTAACAGGGAAATTGTTTTATTTGTGTTTGGGTTCTGAATTGCAACTTAATGATGTGCAGGGCTGGGGGGTTTTCATTCCATTGTATTTTATTAGCTAAATGCTGAGCATTTCTCATGTCTCCTCAGGACAAAGCATGTTCCTGTCCCCAGAGAGAGGAGTTCTGGCTTGTCCCTTTGTCCTATAGAAGCTGCAGTACCCCTCTGTGCTCATATAATGGCAACCCACAGATGTTTGTCACTGCCCTTGAACACCCACCTGTGTTGAGGGTGGTCTCTGGATGCGTTAGGGTCATGGGAAGGAGAACCCATGGGATGGGTTCAATCCCACAGCATGGGTTCAAACACACATACCAGCAAACCTCCCTGACCAGGACACTCCTGTACCCCACAGCAGAATTGGGGTGGGCTGGTTATTAGAAACAGAATTAGACCTGAAGTCTTCCTAAATGGCCCATTCTTACAACCTTCTGTTGAGTTTGACTGTCTCCATCCTTCAGTGATGGGGACCAGAAGAGCTGTTGAGGAGGAGGGCCACAAAGATGCTCAGAGGGCTGGAGCAGCTCCCCTATGGAGAGAGGCTGAGGGATCTGGGCTGGGTCAGCCTGGAGAAGAGAAGGCTGTGGGTGTCCCTTCCAACCCAGACCAGTCTGGGATTCTGTGATTCTGTGACACACATGAGGGCAAGGGAAGGGGCACGGCTGGGCCATGCTTCTCTCTGGCATTATCTGAAGGGAATGGCCTCAACCAGTCGCTCCCTTAGCTCCAATTTGGAGCAGCCCACAGGCCTCAGCAGCTGCTGGATATGAGGATGAAGCAGAGATCTGCTTCCTCCATGCTGCAGCCAGGGTTTCCAGGGAGGATCTGAACCCAGCTGCTCCTGCCAGGGCATCACGGCAAGCACACAAGGCACTCAATGGAGACAGCACCCACAATTCATCACATGGCTGTGCTCACAGCCTGGTGAGCCCTTCCAGATGAAGTATCCACAACCTCATTCCCATCCAAGGAACAGGGCTGCTCTCCTTTTACTACCTGGCCATGTCCCTTTACCAAAAGATCTCTGAACGTGACTGTCCTTGGTAGAAAAGGGATGTGGTGCCTGCTCCAAACAATTAACCCCCCTTGTTTCTGATCAATTAACTTGTTCTTTCTCCCAGAATGAGGAAAAAAAACCCCAAAAACAAGAAGGAAAAAAAAAAGAGAGCTGATTTTGCACGTTGTGTCTGCAAATGTAAGACATCAACTGGAGTGCATCAACCAGGCATGAAGGAGAAACCAATTCCTGGGCGCTGGGAAGCTTTCAGTCAATGTGACAGAGGAGAGGGTGGAGGAAGCTGCTAGATAAATTGTCAACAGCAAGTAGTTGGTGCAACTCTGCTCCCCTTTGCAGTGTATCTTCTTCTCCATTTCCCTTCACACTTGCAGCTTAAAAATAGCAGAGTTACTGTCCCTGGCAAAGAGGTGTCACCCTTGGGTGCTAGATTCACTCAGGTAACGCAGCCTCTGCCTGTGGAAAAAGTCCTCTTGGAGTGCTTGGAAATGACAAGCTCTCCCAAGGGTTCTATCTGAGGATCCTCTAGAGAGGCTCAGAACCTCCTGCCTTGCCCCAGAGGTCCCTCAGGATCCAGACTCTTCCCATCCGTGCTCAACTCAACGTCTCTACTCTCTGCTACGCCTGCTTTCGTAGAGGTAGGATGAAAGGACCTAAATCCATCCATAGCAGGGAAGATCCACCTGCAGATCCAGTGCTCAAGCCCTTGCTTTGCTTTCCACAGGGACCTCAAATGCCACCAGATCACCGAGGCCATTCTAGGTGTCTGCACAAGACCCTCCTTGTTATCAGCCTTCCTGTCCTGGGGGACTGTGTGCTCCTCTCTGTCTCTAACCCATACTGCACTGCCCTGCCATGGAGCCTGGGCTGGTTTGGGCCTGAAGGCACCTTTCTGGCAGCATCAAGGGCTGGAAGGGCAGTTCTGCAGGCCAGGACTGCAGCGGGCTGGGAGGCAGAGAGCTTCTGCCAGATGCAATTGCATTGTAATGAAAAACGAAGCATGAAGCTGGCTGGGAGGGATGCTGGCTGCTGGCACTCCTGCCCAGTGCCATATCTTCTGCAGGCAGAGGATGAGGAAAGCACAAAAGCATCTGAAGGTGTCACACAAGGAGCAGCTCAGAACCCAGCCTAAAGGGGAGCTTGGCTGCTTGTAAGAGGAAAATTAGACAGGGAGAATGAAAAAAAAAGACATCAGGTTTTGCTGCAGGTTAATTAACCTGGGAGGTCATCAGTACCTTGGCTGAGCTGTCTTCAACAGCTCATTAAGAGGTTTCTGACAAATTGATTCCTCTCTTTGTCCTCTCTTCCTTCCAGAGCCTGCTCCTGTCCAGAGGATGAGATGTGCCCCCAAGGTCTGGCCAGCCCCCCCCCGGCCCTGCCCGCGCTGCCTAGAAGGCCCTTGGTAGACTGGAAGGGAGCAAGTACAGCAAGCAGGGGGAATAAAGCACTCCATTTAGATGAAAGCAAATGGGCTCTTCATTAACAGCTCTACTTCTTGATGAAGACCTGGGAGAGGGACTCTGAATGCACATCCAGGGCCCTGTGTCTCCCCAAGCCTCTTCTTGTCCTTCAGGCTCTGGCTCTCAAACCCATTGCAGCAGCAGGATGTGGGCACTGAGAGCAGCCAGAGCTTGGCTCACCACTGCCCTCACCTCAGGGGGCTTGGCTGTCCCCTCCCTTTGCTCTATCAACTGCTGGGGCTGAAGTTAATACCATAGTCTTCCTCATCAGAAGGGATCCTGGCTGTGGCATTCCCTGTTCCTGTTTGCCAGTGCAGCCCTACTCAGATGGCTTCCCAGGCACAATGCCAGCTTGCTTATTTTATGTATCATTTGATGAGTGGTTATGAGGTTTTTTTCCTTTAATCTCTGTAATTAAAGCCCCCAGCTGTCACAGCTACAGGAGAGATACAAGGAACGTCAGTCCAATAACACTCCATCATTTCATGCCCCACCACCTTCTCCCTCTCTCCCTGCCTCCTCTCGCTTTGTTGATGCTCTCAGGTGCCACACTCCATCTGGATGGTGGGACTTGTGAGGGAAACAACAGACTTCTGCTGGTCTCTCCCAATTCCAGGAAAGTCACTGAGGCAGCAGAGATACCTGCTGAGCCCAGGGAGAGGAGATCCAAAGGCAGAGTGATTTCATTCTGTGTCTGATCAGTTCATTTGTGCTGGGATGTATCATACCACCAATGGGAAAAACCCAACCCCCTGCTTCCCCAACCCCCTGCTTCCCCAAACCTCATCAGGCACTATGGGAAAGGAGTGATAGAGACCCACAGCTGAAATGACACTGACACTGGAGACAGCAATGTCATTAAATTGGTTCAGATGGGTTTGGAGCACTTCAAATTCTGCTGGTCCAGATTGTTCACACTCCTGTCCATTTACTTCACTTTTTCTTAATGAACTCAATGTTAATCAATGGAATGATGTGAGCAGAGCATTACTTCTCCATGGTTCAAGTAACACAGCATGTTAGTTCTGTTCAGGAGATACCTGATGGTCAGGTCTCTGGCCCAGAAAGTACAAAGAAACCTGAACTCCTCACAGGACTGCAGTGGGGCCAAGGGCACACAATCATTTCACTGCCATTTCATGATGATGCTGGTCCTTTGTTTTCTGTTGACACAGAGGAACATGGTAGACAAACACCAAGCAGAGACTGAACCCAGGTCTCCCACGGTGCAGGTCTCCCAGTGATGCTGTGGTACAGTCTGGAGGGACAGCAAAGGTACCACCTAACATATCTCGGTGTCAGCACCATTCTACAGTGCTGAGGCTGCTGGCTTTGTCCAGTTCCTGGAGCAGCAGCATTTGGCAGAGCTGTATGACATGGTTGCTTCTGCATGGCTGCACTCCAACAAAATCCTGCACCTTTCCCCCAAGGGAAGTTCATACCCCCCTGCTTTAACAGCCTGTGCTACACAGAATCACAGGGGTTGGAAGGGACCTCCAGAGCCCATGGGGTCCAACCCCCTGCCAAAGCAGGGTCCCTAGGACAGGGCACACAGGGCGGTGTCCAGACGGGGCTGGAATCTCTCCAGAGAAGGAGACTCCACACCCCCTGGGCAGCCTGTCCCAGGGCTCCCTCACCCTCACTGGGGAAAAGTTCTTCCCCAGGTTGCTGTGGAACTTCCTATGCTCCAACTTGCAGCCATTGCCCCTTGTCCTGTCCCCACAGACATTGAGAAGGGGCTGGCCATTCCCCCTGCATCCCACCCTTCAGATATTGATAACCATTAATAAGGTCCCCCCTGAGTCTTCTTCTCTCCAGGCTGAACAGCCCCAGCTCACTCAGCCTTTCCTCACAGGGGAGATGCTCCAGGCCCTTCAGCATCTCCTCAGCTCCTCTGGACTCTCTCCAGGAGATCCCTGGCTGTTTGATCCCAGGGAGCCCAGCACTGGACACAACACTCCAGGTGGGGCCTGACCAGGGCAGAGCAGAGGGGAAACCCTGAAGGCTTCTTCTCTTTGCCTCTGCTGTGAGATCCAACATTAACCTCCTGTCTCTGCCGTATGGAAGACAGGATCACAGATTGTCCCCAGCCAGAGTGGACATCCTGCAGAGGCTGGGATACAAAATGGCCAGCTGCAGAGGACAATTTGGGGCATGTCCTTGTCATACCCTTCACCTTTCACAAGTTTAAAGAGTTACTTCTACTCTAGTCCTCTGAGTGTAGACCTGAGTATGGACCTGGGAATGCTGATAAACCTGGGTGATGCTCCTGCCCCTCAGGGGCATTTTTTTCAGTTTTGGTGTTTTTCTGTCCTGCCTCCACAGCTTAGAGAGCAGAAAATCCTCCTTACACCACCACCCAAGGGCTGGCAAGCTGTAGGGGCTCGGACATCTTCTTTAAATGTCCTGCTGACATAGACTGGGAGCTGAGGTGCTTCTGCCATTAAACAATGAAGAGGACAAGGTGGGGGTGACAGAGAAGCATGTCTAGAGATAAGGCTTTAATGGGGTTTTATAGCACTATTAAAATACCCAAGTACTGTATTATAATCCTTTCAGTACCCAAAATAAAATGTCTCTGGAACTGAATTATATGGGTTAAACTCTACTAGAGCAAGTCTTTGTATCTCAGAGAGAAGTGGATCCCAGCTGAATGCATGCAGCAGGAGAGCTCCTCTCCCAGGACAGCACTTTCAAAGTGGGGGCTGATTCCCCATCTCGGCTCCAGCTCAGAGCCCAGGAGCTCCCATCTTAGCCAAGGACCCCAAAGGCATCAAACCTCTTCAGTGACAAATACAGCCAAGCCAAAACAAGTTAGCTTCATTTTCAGATGCAGTTTTCTATGTATTTTTAAGAAAAGCACATGTTTTCAGCAAAGGAAGAAGGTGTTCTGGTAAACACTGTGTTCACAAACACACCATTAGCCTTGAATCAGCCTTAAAACCCTTAACCAGCCTGAATGTTTCCCCCTCCTGGTCAGCTCCAAGCCCTTCTGCTAATGTCTGCTTCGGTCTGAAACCCACCAACACCAAGAGAAGTTCTTCCTCCTGTGTCATTTATCATCTCTGCTCATTGCTTCTGCTTTCTTTCCACCTTTTTATTACACATGTGGCTCTGCAGATTACACAGGGATGTGCTACCAAATGTGTCACAAGGGAGAGAAAAAATTCTGTTTCATCTAGGAACAACTCAGCAAGAAGAAAGTGGATGATAATATTGGCTGCCAGAAGAAACTTTAGTGGTTTTCCTTCCTGGAAAGAAACATCTTTGCAATTATCACTAGGTTTGATATAAATACGCAGTGTCACATGTGTGACAGCTGAAGCCCTTCAGCTTTATTTACAGAATTTATCTTATTTCAAGCTCAGGGTTTCCTTTTTGGGGTAAGGGGGAAAAAAAAAAGGAAATGTTTCTATTTTTCTAGCATCAACAGTCACCAAATAAATAAGTAAATCACAGAGTTTTCATTCCAGCCTTCCAAAATATCCATAGTGTTGGGATTTTTCTGCTTCAAAACTCTTAAAATATTTCATAGAATCATAGAATCCCAGACTGGGCTGGGTTGGAAGGGACCCCAAAGATCAGAGAGCTCCAACCCCCTGCCACAGGCAGGGCCACCAACCATGCGGCCAGGGGCAGAAGCAGGATTGTCCTTGGCTGCCAGCCATTTCTGAAAGCCTCCAGCCTGCAGTGAGGGGTCCTGAGCCTGAGCATGGCCTTGGCATGGACTGGGACAGGATGCAATCACAGGGCAGGTAGGGTTGATGTCAGTGCCCAGAAGAGCTGAAAATGCATCAAACAACACAAGCATGGTTGTTGGCATGGAGAAAGCTTCCCTGGAATCTAGACCCCTCCGCAGCCAAACATGAACATACCCCCTCTCTCCACCTCAGCCTTAACACACATCAACTGTTATCTGCTGCCAGCTGAAGATTTGGCTCCCTCCACTTCCATTTCTCCTCTGGTTTCATAGAATCACAGGGGTTGGAAGGGGCCTCCAGAGCCCATGGGGTCCAACCCCCTGCCAAAGCAGGGTCCCTAGGACAGGGCACACAGGGCGGTGTCCAGACGGGGCTGGAATCTCTCCAGAGAAGGAGACTCCACACCCCCTGGGCAGCCTGTCCCAGGGCTCCCTCACCCTCACTGGGGAAAAGTTCTTCCCCAGGTTGCTGGGGAACTTCCTATGCTCCAACTTGCAGCCATTGCCCCTTGTCCTGTCCCCACAGACACTGAGAAGGGGCTGGCCATTCCCCTGCATCCCACCCTTCAGATATTGATAACCATTAATAAGGTCCCCCCTGAGTCTTCTTCTCTCCAGGCTGAACAGCCCCAGCTCACCCAGCCTTTCTCTCCACTCTGACCACTCTTCCTGAACTACTCAATAGTCTCAAGTTGCAGCAGGGGAGGGTTAGATTGGAGATTAGGAAAAATTTCTTCAGTGGAAGAGTGGTGAAGCTTTGGAACAGGCTGCTAAGGGAGGTAGTGGAGTCATCATCCTTGGGAGTGTTTAAAAAACAGATAGACAAGGCACTTTGGGTGATAATTTAGTGGTTTGACATAGAGCTGACAGTGGGACTTGATGATCTTGAAGGTCTTTTCCAAACCTGATGATTCTATGATTCTGCTCCTTCCACCTCAAGCCTCAGGTCTCCTTACAAACACCTACCCAAAACCTACCCAAACCTCAGAGAAAGATTAATAGCACTAATTTAGCTTCCATACAGGGCCCAGAACCTCTCTGAAAGAGCCAGGATACGTGCAAAGAACAACCAAGGAAGCCAGTGCTCTCCCTCAGTGGATCAAGGCTTCCAATTATTTTTCAAGAAAGGTTTCTACCAGCTGCAAAGAGTTTCACAGGCAACAATGTCTTTAGGACATCAAAAACTAGTTAAATGCTGGGAGGAAAAAGAAAAAGCCTCACTAAGAAAAGCCTCACCCAGATAGAGCCTTCTATAGCTCCATCCTGACTTTATGCCTGTAATCCTTGCATATATACATATATCTTAATTTCCTGCCACTAAAAGCCTTTTAGGAGAAAGAAAAGTCATTCCAGTCTCTTTGGCTGGTTGTGATAACTGCATGAGTATATACAGTAGCAAAATTACATGAAGGGAAAAAAAGAAAAGAAACTTTAAAAAATTATTTTAATTAAAATGTGATCGTACAATTGTTTAAAGAGATAAAAATAATTCTCATTCATTTTAATTAGTCTTCATTTTTGCATGCCTGGAGCATCTTCTCCTACTCTGGGGCCTGTGAACACTCCTCTGGCTCCTCCAGAATCTTCTATCCCCACAGCTCCTCCACACTGTCCCTTCATAGGAGGCAAGAATGGGAATTTGGGGCAAGGGCAATGAGGCAGCAGAGCAGGAGAGAAGAATTTCTCTGCCACTGAGAGTAAAACTGCTCCATTCACCCCACTTCTGACTGCAGAAAGATGGTTGTGGGTGCATGTGAGGCAACAAAGAGAAGAAAACCATGGGAGAGCCAAGCCTGGAAAAGGAGGATTGTGTGAGTGCTGCAAGAGAGTGAAGGAGCTGAGCAAATCCAAGGGGGTTGTAGGATGGCACTTTGGGTCTTGACAAAATGGTTTTATTTGGAAAGCAATGCTTTGTGGAGACCTTTCCCCATGGCCTCTCTGAAGCAGGGCTCTGGATCTCCTGTGCTGGGAATGGGATGTGTGGAAAGAAGGGGCACAGCCTTAGTGTGCAGGTGGGCAGCAAAGGGGAGCAAACTATGCAGCTCTTTTGGGGTCCAGAGACCACCCATGGCAGAAGCCAAAGGCTCTGTACCCTCTGTGGGTACCCAAGCCATTCTCCCAGCTTCAGGGCTGTCCCCTCTATGTTGGGCAATGTGAATTTGAGGGGTGGGGGTGCCGGGGAGCCCATCTGAGAACCCTGAAGAGTCAAGGTCCAAGCATGTCACATTCAAAGGTTCTGACCCACTTTGTTTCAAGGCAAAATCCACTGTTACAAACCATAACCTTTGATTAAAGACACAGAAGAACAGAAACATGCAGGAGCATGAAAAAGCAGCGTGCTGAGGCTTCATTATGAACAATAACCCTTAATGCCTCTCCCTTTCATGACAGCTTCCAAGATCAGAAAGCATTCAGGTCTGTCAGTCTGTTAGCTGAGATGAGCAATTACTGCTCTTTGTGCTGGGCAAAACCAGAGAGCTGAGGGTGCCATGGGGTCTGCTGTCCCTGTCTGTTGTGATTAGTCTGCTCCTGCTTCACAGAAAACACACCAAGGAGAAGAAAGAATTGGTCAAATGGGACAACCCAGCCAGGCAGCAAGACAAGAGCAACTGAGAACATCTCAGTACTCTGCCACAACCAACTGGTGCAGGCACTGGGCCAGTACAGAGCAGCCTGTCAATAGGACTGTTTGATATTAATGATCATAGAATCATAGGCTGTGTTGAGTTGGAAGGGACCTTCAAAGGCCATCTAGTCCCACCCTGCAGTGAGCAGGGACATCTTCACTAGATCAGGTTGCTCAGAGCCCCATCCATCCTGACCTTGAACGTCTCCAGGGCTGGGGCCTCCACCACCTCTCTGGCCAAGCTATGCCAGTGTCTCACCACCCTCAGAGTGAAGAACTTCTTCCTAAAGTCTCTTCTAAACCTGCCCTGCTCTAGTTCAAAGCCATCACCCCTCATCCTATCGCTCCATGCCCTTACAAACAGTCCTTCCCAGCTTTCCTGTAGCTCCATTCAGGCACTGGGTTATTTTTCTCATGGCACAGCACTGTTTAAGGAGTGGACAGAAATGCAGTTCTCCACAGTTGCCCAAGAGATGCTCTGGAGTCTGGAGTTCAGCATCCTCCTGTCACCACCTTTCACACCTCCTCAGACAGCTTCCTTCAGCTTTGTGGGTGGAGGTGATGGCACTGGGATCTGCATCTGCCTCAGAGGGTTTAGCAAGTTGCCAAGTGTGTTGTGCACAAGGCATGGGATGGGTCAGGGTCACTGACAAACTTTGTGTCAGAAGGATATTGCTTTGCTGGGATTGAAACTGGAGAGTAGGTGCACTGTGAATGATAGACAGAGTGATGCCCAAAGAGCACGACCCTCCTGAGGTTGCAATCTGGGAGCTAGGCTGAGACTGGTGCCTAAAAAAAATCCTCTAACCATCTCTGTCTAGGAATTAAATACTTGATTTCAGGTGCTGAGGACCCAGTGGAGGGTCCTAGGTCTGAGTACTCCCACCACAAACAAGGACTCCTGGTCTGCAAGGTGCCAATGCAACAAAATCTACTGCAACCCAGGTAACTTGTTCAAAGTTCCTGTGCATGAGCAATCATAGAATCATAGAATCCCAGACTGGTCTGGGTTGGGAGGGACCCCAAGGGTCACAGAGCTCCAACCCCCCTGCCACAGGCAGGGCCACCAACCTCCAGGCCTGGAGCTACACAAGGTTGCCCAGGGCCCCATCCAATCTGGCCTTGAACACACCCAGGGACGGGGCACCCACCCCCTCTCTGGGCAGCCTGTTCCAGCCCCTCACCACTCTCTCTGGAAAAAACTTCCCCCTGATATCTAATCTAAACCTTCCTTCCTTTAGTTTTAATCCATCCCCCTTGTCCTGCCAATGCTGCCCTGGACATCCAGGCGCCCAGCAGCAGCATCCACAGCATCACCAGAGTGGGATGGACCAGCCAAGATCATCTTTCCCAACCAATCACTCCAGTGTTAAACTCAAATTGGACACAGAGATAATAACACCCCCCTCCCCCATTCCTGCTTCTGCTGGCTGATTCTGTAGCTCACATTCCCCTTTCCCAGCAGGCACATTAGAAGCTTTGTAAGAGACAATGAAGCAGTAACTTCTTCTCCAGGTGCTGTCCTCCTGTGGCATTCTCCTCTCCTTCCTGCTCAGAGCATCACTCCCACCATCCACACAAACCAGGGAAATGGCAGCACTGCAGGCTCCCCCTCCCACTCCAATTCCTCAAATCATTCTCCCCATTGCAAATATTTGCTGGTCTTTAACAGCTGAGGTTTGAAAACAATGCTATGTGCACAAATACAACATCTTTCTCCTGCTTGCTTTTATTCCACTGGAGAAAATAGAGCTGATTCATTTATTCATTGCATATAAATTAACCAACTGCTTGACACTTCTTTTTTTAATTATTGTGTCGCAAAACAACCCACAGTTTGATTTTTACAAGTTTACTCATTACTCAGACTTGTTAACCAGGATATGTGAACACTAAGGTGCTATTCATTTATTTACTAATCATTAATCTGCCCTAGAATTTCTCATCCATTCCTTGGGGTGTTATTTCTGCTTCTCAATTCGATGTCTCAAACTTCCCTTTAGCAGGAGGAGGATGGCTCAGTGATGGGAAATAATAAACAATTGAAGAAGATTGTCCTTGTTTTGAGAAGTAATTTGTTTTTCCACCAAGGACCTGGGTGTCATGGGGGATGAGAAGCTCCCCATGAGCCAGCAGTGATCTCGTGCTGCTGGGAAGGGAGATGGGATCCTGGGCTCCATCAGCAGAGGGGTGGCAGCAGGGACAGGGAGGGGATTGTCCCTCTCTGCTCTGCCCTGGGGAGGCCCCAGCTGGAGTCCTGTGTCCAGAGCTGGGGCCCAACACAAGAGAGATGTGGGGCTGTTGGAGAGGGGTCAGAGGAGCCACAGAGATGATCAGAGCACCTGCCCTACGGGGAGAGGCTGAGGGAGCTGGGCTGGGTCAGCCTGGAGAAGAGAAGGCTGTGGGGGGACCTCACTGCAGCCTGCCAGTCCCTGAAGGGAGCAGAGGAACAGGAGGGGAATCAGCTTATTAAAAGCACAAGGGGGATGGAGTGACACTAAAGGGGGGATGGTTTAGATTAGATATTAGGGGGAAGTTCTTTGCAGAGAGAGTGGTGAGGGGCTGGAACAGGCTGCCCAGAGAGGGGGTGGGTGCCCCATCCCTGGGGGTGTTCAAGGCCAGGTTGGATGGGACCCTGGGCAACCTTGTGTAGCTCCAGGCCTGGAGGTTGGTGGCCCTGCCTGTGGCTCCTTGGGGTCCCTTCCAACCCATGCCATTCTATGATTCTATGATTCTTTAGCCAGTCTTTACACAGCTCTCCTTTACACAAACAACAGATGCTTCCTTGATTCAGAGTCACACTCGGGGTGGCGGGGTGACCCTCCCCATGTTACTTGAGTACCTCCACCCCATGGGTAGCTATCCCACACCCCCCCCACCTACATTTAAGATTAAATTCAGCCTCTCCCCCATCCTCCTTTCCTTCAAAATGTACAAGCCTGTGCCTGCCTCCTAACAATCCCTACCATGATCCCAGCGAAGCAATTGCCCACCCGTGGTAGGCTGGGCAGGGGACAGTGCAGCAGAGCTGGCTGTGGCACACAGAAGCACCGCAGGGACCCTCTGATCCACCCCAGCAGGGAACAGCAGGGAAACAAGAACTGCCTTTTGCCAAGTATTGTGAGGATTTACACTTCCCTTCTCACTCCCTGCTGACGTGAAGACTGGACTCTTCAAAACTTTGATCAAAAAGCAACGAAGAAGGAAGCTGTTCACCTGCCCACCAGTCAGGTCACTTCCCCAGGACACAGAAGTCTTGATGCAGGTTCACACCCAGTCTCTACAGCATCATGGCTTTAAACAAATACCCCCAGTGTCTTCTCACGCTGTCTCCTGAGCACTGCAAAGTCAGGCAGCAGCTACCACCCCACCACTTCAATCCAAAGCCCCAAAGCTTCACTGAAAGAGACTTATTTCTTTTTTTTTTTTTCTTCTTTTTTTAAATGGTCTCACTCATCAAAGCCCCGTTTATTGCTGTTTTAAGAAAAAAAAAAAGGGTTGGCTGAAAAGTTGCCAACGAGCTGTAAGAGGGATCGCTTAGGGAGTCTCCAGTGGGATCACAGAATGTTAGGGGTTGGAAGGGACCCCAAAAGATCATCTAGTCCAACCCCAAAGGATGGTCAGGCAAGGAATGTGTTTTCTTGGGGATACTCCACCAGCAAGGAATAGTTGGCCTGGATGGTGTTGGAGCAGAGGGGTGAACACTGAAGAAGGAAAATGACCCTTGAGTGCTGCATCATGGCTCAGAGCTGCACCCCCAAATAGGGCTGCTGGCAGTCACTTGCTTTCCCCCTTTCATTCAGCAGTTACTAATATCCACAGAGGAGCAAAGAAGTGCTGTTTCACCTCATGGGCTTTCTGAGATGACAGTTCTCTCTTCCTCAGCAGAGAGGAGCATTCATGAACACCCCAGGGTTGTCATTCCCTCCATGACCCCGCGTTTAAGCGACTCCATTGCTCACTGTCCTCAAGCACAATTATTGCCACCCATCCACAGTCCCCGGAGGCACTTCTGGCTATAGGTTTTCATTGCTGCATTAAGATCAGAGAGATCAGCACCACTGTCACCCTCTACACAGGAGTGATGAGAAGGGAGAGACATCTCTGGGTGCCACCCCGCCGCGCGGGGATCGTTAGCGGGCCCTTCCTCACTAGCTAGACTGTTGCATTAACCTTCCTAAAAAGCAGAAATGCATTACCCTGGCATATTCAGGAAAGTGATTTGCTGATGGCTATTACATAGATTGTCTGGGATTGTTTTGAAGTTCCCATTTCCATGGGAACAATGGTTGCAGCCAGGAAACCCTGAAAAGCCCCCCAGAGCGATGCACTAAGCACATGGCAAGGAAAAAAACAGTAGTAATTTTCATGTTGCTGCTAGTAAGGGGAGACAGTTCTGTCCTTTATCAGTGAGGCAGGGATTGATGTTGGATTTGCCTGGGATGAGGTTATCTGGTTTGATTCCCACTGAGACATGGGCTTTAGTGAGTCAGGAAGCTGGTTAGTGAGACTGTAGCCAGGTCTGTGAGCCTGTGTGTAACAGGAGCAAGCTCGCCACGCTTGGTCTGGTGAGTTACAGAATCACAGAATCACAGGGGTTGGAAGGGACCTCCAGAGCTCATCGGGTCCAACCCCCTGCCAAAGCAGGGTCCCTAGGACAGGGCACACAGGGCGGTGTCCAGACGGGGCTGGAATCTCTCCAGAGAAGGAGACTCCACACCCCCTGGGCAGCCTGTCCCAGGGCTCCCTCACCGGGGAAAAGTTCTTCCCCAGGTTGCTGTGGAACTTCCTATGCTCCAATTTGCAGCCATTGCCCCTTGTCCTGTCCCCACACATCACCTTCAACCCCACCAGCCATCAACCATGAAGGCAAGGCATCAAGGTACAGCGTAGACGCTGCCATCACACGCACAGGTGACAGCCTGCAGAGCTGCCCCAGTGCTGCCCTGGGGCTGGGCAAAGGTGGTGAGAAGGTGAGTAGAGCCCTGCACTGCAGGGATGTGGGGAGCAGGAACTCCATGGGTTACAGCACACCTGGGTTGGTGGAGCAAGCCCGAGAACGCCTTGCAACAGCACATTTTGTGATTACACTAATGAGAGTGTGTGAAGCAAGAACAAGTCTCCCATCACCCAGCTAATGTTTGTTTTCACCACATTTGCTATCGAAGGCGACGTCTGAAAGACGGGAAGGTCTCATGCCCCATCACACTCCCTCCCCCCCTCATCTGCCACAGAGACAGATCACGTCTCTCAGTGATGTGAGCTTTGTGACTGCTCCTAGAGCAGACCCAGACGTTCCCTCACAGCACTGGGGGGGCTCATGTTGCTCATTTTCACCAATTCATCATCTCTGTTCCCTCACCAGGCAGCCCGCAGCTGCTGGACTGGAGCAGGGGGAAAATACAAGCTGGTGGATGGAGCCAGGCCACAGAGACCTCAATACACTAGGAAAAGGGAATATGGTTTGCTCTGAACTCAGACCAGCTTGGGGCAAGATGGATGGGATGAAAATGAATGGCTCAGGGGAAAAAAGAAGGCAGAACTAAATAATTCATATCTTTTCTTGGTTTCACTGCATCCCTCAGAGGACACTGCCTTTGCTCCCCACCTGAGAACAGCAGCCGCCATAGGCTTGAAAATTATGGATCAGCCTTGGGTAGAAATTGAAGTTGAAGAACAAAAAAAAAAACCCCAGAAAACCACCAGAAAGGGAAATGCATTCTGCTCTTCCAGTTCATGAAACCCTCTGGGGTTTGTTTTGAAATGACCCAACGTGAAACTCAAACGTCCAAACAGATTATAACTTATAACATCTCTGTTCAGGGGATCATTGTAATTCTGTGCCTGCTGTAGTGCTTCCAGGGGTGCATGGGTGATGGGAAGAAGATAGGGAAGAAACCTGCCTGAATCAGGGGACCTGGAGTTTCATGTGACAAAGGAACTGCAGAGCCTTTGTTTTAATGACCTGATTCTGGGAAGGAATAACCACTTGTATCAGGACAGGCTGGGGGGGACCTGCTGGAGAGGAACTCTGTGGAGAAGGACCTGGGGGTGCGGGTGGGTGGCAGGGTGGCCATGAGCCAGCAGTGTGCCCTGGGGGCTGAGAGAGACAATGGGATCCTGGGGGCATCAGGAGGAGTGTGGGCAGCAGGTCACAGGAGGGGATCCTCCCCCTCTGCTCTGCCCTGGGCAGGCCCCACCTGGAGTGTTGTGTCCAGTGCTGGGCTCCCTGGGATCAAACAGCCAGGGATCGCCTGGAGAGAGTCCAGAGGAGGCTGAGGAGATGCTGAAGGGCCTGGAGCATCTCCCCTGTGAGGAAAGGCTGAGTGAGCTGGGGCTGTTCAGCCTGGAGAGAAGAAGACTCAGGGGGGACCTTATCAATGGTTATCAATATCTGAAGGGTGGGATGCAGGGGAAATGGCCAGCCCCTTTTCAGTGTCTGTGGGGACAGGACAAGGGACAATGGCTGCAAGTATAGGAAGTTCCACAGCAACCTGGGGAAGAACTTTTCCCCAGTGAGGGTGAGGGAGCCCTGGGACAGGCTGCCCAGGGGGTGTGGAGTCTCCTTCTCTGGAGAGATTCCAGCCCCGTCTGGACACCGCCCTGTGTGCCCTGTCCTAGGGACCCTGCTTTGGCAGGGGGTTGCACCCTATGGGCTCTGGAGGTCCCTGCCAATCCCTACAGTTCCATGACTCTGTGATTTGTGCCTTTACTGTTATGGGGATGGGGCAGGTCAACTGGTGAGAACTGGTACAGGGGGACGTGGCCAGAGGTGCTGGTCTCTGCCGCCCGCCAGCGCTGTTGTGTTAAGTACAAAGCTGTGGATTATTCCTTGGGATACACTGGGAGAAATGAGAGAAGAGGTGGGCAACAAGCAGGGCAGAAGGACAAAGAGTTTGGATGGTTAAACTCTTTTCCTGAGCTCACACTCAGTTTGCAATGAAGTCCTACAAAAAACCCCATTTCCCAAGGAAATGTCTATCTTGTCCCAAGATTTCTGAAGGGGAAAAAAATGTTTGAAGGGAGATTTTCAGCCAGTTTTGGTACTGGATAATGAAACTCTCTTGGTAGCAGGATGTAAAGGCAGGATTTGTTTGGATCCTGTCTATCAGGAAGACCTTTTCTTTCTTGGATCAAAGGAAATCTGTGTATCAGGGAAAGAAGAAGCAGCTCTTTTTCTCCCCAGTCCCAGTGCAGGCTGTGCATGTGTATGCTGCACGCTGGCTCTGCCTCACCTGAATACTCCAGCTTGACATCTAATGGAGAAATCGATAATGACAGAGAGAAAGAGGAGGAGGAGATGGGGCAGAGGATTCCTGCAGATATGATTAAATCACTGTGGGGCTGGGAAAATCTTCCCCAGTCTGTGCAGCTGTCAGGGCTCCAGCAGGTAAGGAGCCAGCCTGGTATTTTTGTATGTGAGTAGTAGATTCAGTCTGGAAGGCGTAGTGCACAGGGAGTGTCCACCTCTGCTCAGCTCATCACTTACTAAAGGGGTAAACTGAGGCATGGAGCCAGCCCCACATCACAAACTCTGCAGGGACTATGGGAACATGACCAGGAGCTCCCAGCCCCACACCAACCTCACACAATGTATGAAACCTGGGGTGGGTGCAGCCCCAGCCACACCATCCTCTTTTTCAAGGGCCTCCAGATCACCTCAGGCTCATGAGTGTGCAGTGTTGACATCTCTTTCCCTAAGTTTCCCAGCCAGGAAGTAACACAGAAATGCCAATCACCTCCCCTGTTGGAACACATATTGAAATGTTTTCCCAATCTGTCAAATTATTCAGCTCTTGTTAATTGTACACAGCAGAATCTGTTCCCCATCACACACTCAGGCCACTGAGCTGAGAAGACTGGCCCTGCCAGGGTCTGGACTAATGAAGCCTTAAAAATCCTGTCTGCCTACATCTTTTGTCAGGAAATAATTCACCTTCAGATTTTGACTAATTACAGGAGTTCAGAATGGCTGGGCTGGCTCGGATCCAAGGCCTGGCTGCAAAGGAAACCCTCTCTCTACCTTCAGGCAGCAGACCCAGACTTTGGAGAAGGGACCGAACCCCCTGCTTCATGTGAAGCTGCCTTGGGGTGAGAGAACATCTCTGGGCATGATGCTGTTTCCCTGGCACCAGGCAGATGGGGAATCTTCACACCTCAGGGTCCAACCACAAATAAATGGCAATTTCACTGCCATGAGCAGCACTCTGGGTGTAAAATATGAGCAGGGAGGGTAGCCAGAGTCTCTTAGCAGGGAAAGGGACTCGTTTCTTTAACCACCTCCTCAAGTTCTTCTAGGATTAATGACTGACAGAAAGTACACTCACACCCCAGCAATTTTCAACCAAGAAAATAAAGAACAAGCAGTTTGTAAATAAACATCTACCTTAAAGGTAAAAGTTATTTAAAGAGATAAAATCATAAATCAAAATAGTTCTTTTACTCCTAGCTGGGTAGCTGGTCCATTCAGCTTCCCAGCCTGGATACTTCTGCACAGGCTCATGGTAGGTGCCACAGAGATCAATCACTCTGCAAGAACAGTGGAGAGATGAACAGGGAGAGCTGGGAGCCTCAGGAAGGAAGTTGTGAGCAAATCTACAGCTGGAAATGCATTCCCACCAGCCATACCTGGAAACAGCAGAAGCCTGTGAGTGTGTCAGGGACCAGCAGAAAGGACTCAGTAAGTGCTGCACTTCAGAAACTCTATAAAAGGCAATTTCTACTATCATTTTCCACCCCCTGCCTCCTGTCCCAGCCTGGCTGGGCAGAGCAGAGCTGACTCTGATGTCCTACACATGAGACCCTGTCACACAACTGATGTACCAGGCTGTATTAAACAGTCACAGCAACCTCTGCCTGCTACAAAGCCTCCCCATGAGCTGGAGGGAAATTCAAACCCACAGCCCAACCCAGGGCTTCAGCCACAGCACAGAGATAGAAGTTGGTAGTAATTAGTGGTTCTTAATGAGTTACCAGCTCCAGCTCGGACCCATGTGAATGGGTTCACTGGGAATTTAAAGGAAACCAGCCTTGAGAGATGCACTGATGGCTTCTCTGGGGCAAACAAGGTCCTAGTCCAGGATTCTGACTCCTCCAGTTGAGTCCTCTGAGATCACAGAATCATAGGATCATAGACTGGTCTAGGTTGGAAGGGACCCCAAGGATCACAGAGCTCCAACCCCCCTGCCACAGGCAGGGCCACCAACCTCCAGGCCTGGAGCTACACAAGGTTGCCCAGGGCCCCATACAACCTGGCCTGCAACACCCCCAGGGACGGGCACCCACCCCCTCTCTGGGCAGCCTGTTCCAGCCCCTCACCACTCTCTCTGCACAGAACTTCCCCCTAATCTCTCATCTAACCCTTCCTTCCTTTAGTTTTAATCCGTTCATGGCTTTACTGTCTCAAACTAAGGACATTCCAGCCTCATTCCAACTCTTTGGGTCCACAGGGTATTTCATGGCATTCAGTTATTCCTCTCTGCAGTAAATCTTTCCACCCCCTTGCTTTGCCCCCCACCAACTGCCAGGCACACCACCCCATCATGAAGCTGGTCCCCAAGACGGCAGCGAGCACCGAGACCCAGAGCTGGAGAAGAGATCTCAGNCCAGCTGGGGCCTCCCCAGGGCAGAGCAGAGAGGGACAATCCCCTCCCTGTCCCTGCTGCCACCCCTCTGCTGATGGAGCCCAGGATGTGGGCACCAAGCTCACCCATGAGCATTTTGATGGCAT
>VZTU01030072.1:19615-59212 GCA_013400835.1 Zapornia atra | reverse complement strand
AAATGTTCCATACAGAAGGAATCACAATAATCAAGAGGATAAACTGCATTCCTTATTTCCGTGGTGTATTCAATAGAGAATGTATTAATGTTGTAGTCACTTAACCTGTGATGGTGCAACCATGTCACTGAGCTAATATGCCAAGCTCTGCAGAAAAATGTTTTGGTTATGACAAACAATCAAACAATACAGCAATGCAGTCTGAGTAGATACTCAAAGGAGTCATAGCATTGTAAATGCACACATTTCTGTGGGGGCTACTACAAAATAACACACTTGCCTTTTTCTGGGAATCATGTTTTTATAAGACCTTGTGGCAGCACATCAATGCAGCCTCTTATTGGGAATTTTTCTCCTGCATAAATTCTGGGAAGTCTGAAACTGGAAGCTAAACTGAGAAAAGGCAAATTAGGTCATCCGCATTTGGCAAGAGGAGCTGGAGAACAAACACGGCTCAGCTATGACAGCCTTTGGCTGAACATTTTCACTGCAGTCAGTGTGAAGTGCTAATACATCTTGCAAGTTATATCATGGTCCTTCTGGTTGTGACAGACTTGTGACACAAGACCAGTGTTAGCATTTGGATAAACAAATGTAAAGTATTCTAGGAAGGAGAAAATCTGTAGTTGAACCTCATTAAATCCTGCCTTCTCTGAAATAACATCTTCAAATATATTCCGTGCCTCTAGGAAAGCCAGTTGGAGAGTAATTTCAAAGTTCTATTCAGGTATTCCTTTCCTAAAGTTCTACTGCTGCAGCTGTCTAAAGTGTCTGCATTAGCCAGTATCTTACTTAGTGGTTGATTAGAAATTTAAAATTAAATTTATTTCTTTGTTGCCATTTGAAAAATCTCTGGCACATATAATAATGTCGCTTACCTATTCCATATATTCTACTCCTAATCTAAATGCTGGGCTGCTAGTGGTAATATTTTAAAACGATAAACAATTTGGTCATATTTATTGTTATCTACCATGCTGAAATAATTCATCTTCTTTGAGTCCAGTGTGCCATTTTTGTATAAAACGAGCCCAGTGAAGGCTAACAGTAGCGGTTAAGTGAAGCCAGAAATTTTTGATAAGAAAAAATGAATTCTATGGTGATAGTCCAAAAAAAAAGGTAACTGGAAGGAGAGACAAGGGAAAAGGCTGGAGAAATGTTTTTCATTTAGCTTGGAAACCTGAGAAGAAGCTGAGATACAATGGCAATCTTTCAATACATAACTGGTTTTACAATGGGGGCTGTCATCAGCTGCTTTCTGTGGCTACTGGGGTAGCAGACTTTTGTGTGTGTGTGTGTGTGTGCGCACGTGTGTGCGTGTGGGAGTTAACATGGAGCATGGGGAAAACTTTCTTAAATATGAAGAGAAGACACAAACTGGGTACGTACAGAAGTTGTAAAACAGACTGTATTTTAAGAACTAGTTGGATGGACTTCTGTATATACCATCTGACAATGGCCTCAATGTGCATATTCTGCCTGTGTAAGGTCCTAAAGGTGTTGAGGTTGTATGGTAGACCATCATTTCTCTAACTATTCAAAATCTGGTTTTGATTTCTTTGGCCATGCTTGTGGTGCTATCTATTACTGCGGAAACTGGATGAAAATGGAATCGTGAGAGCCTCCTGTAATTCTTTGCCCTAAGGCTCACAGACAGACTTGTGCATATCTTAAACAAACACAAACAAAAAAGAGCTAGTTTTCTGTTTAAGAATTAGGAAATATATGATTGTCTATACATTAACAATTGCACCTCTCCAGCCTGGAGAAAGGTCAAGATGTGATTACCTGACCAGAAAAAACAAAACCAAAATCCAAACCAAACCAAACCAATCCAAATCAAAGCCAACAACAAAAACACTAAAAGTAAAACAAAAGGAAGGCTGATAGGAAAATATAAAAAACAAGGATTTGTGATGCCACCATAAATACTGCTTATTTTCTTTATTGATTCATCTCTCTTGTCTCTCTGTGTTTGAGAATTCCCAGGGCTCTGGCACTTCTCATGTTCTTTCAAAATATCCAGATGTGCCTATAAATATGCTTATAAATAGCATAAGGGGATCAGCCTTGGTCACTAATGCCCAGAACGTTGGAAAAATGGGACCACTGCCTCAGGGTACAGAAGATATCAACGTAGTCTACTTTTCAGCTTCCAGCAGTGGCTGCAGTGAGCACCATCCCAGTCTCTAGAGAGTATAGAATAGTAGTATTTTAACCAGAGATGCTGACAACATGCCTCCTGGATGATGAAGTTTATTGAATGTCAAAATAAATTTTCCTTTCATGCAAAATCCATCAGCGAGACATATGAATAAGCAAGAAACCTAACAATCACATTGCAGTATGCTGCTAAGTGTGGATTGTTTCTTTTAATACTTTTCTTTCCTCTCAAATATTTCTGGCTGCTCTGAAAGCTCAAGGTGTGTTTCACTATTGAGGTTCCCAACTGAACATTGACTCAAATGTCAGGATTGTTTTGAGATCTGAGATTTCAGTTCATTCCTCTTTTTGTGAAGAACCGCCAGTCAGTCCATCTCCCAGTGCTGCCCACAGTGATGGCTATTTGCTGACCAGATGGGTCATTTAGGTTCACACTAAACTTCAATGACTCTTTTCAAACTGATCACATTCTTATGGATCATGGCATCTTTTTCCTACACAGGCAAATGCAGGCATGGATAAATAGAGCATGCTTCCATTAAATGCTTCAGTGGCTTCTATAGGCACAGAAGAAGGGAGTTCTTGTACCTTCTTTCTTTATCCACTGAATGCCACCCCTGTCGTAAACTTGAGGTGATTTGTGGTTAAACTTCAAGTCAGCTTGGAAAGAATGCAATTATATAAAAACACACTCCTCTGGCAAATTGCAAAGGAAGATACATAACTACAAGGTGGTAAAGAGGCACTGTTTAAGGCTTGGCAGAGCAGAGTGAATTGGAAATGGTTATCCACAAAGACTTCTTGCTTCAAAGTTGTTACAGGAATATCACTTTCCCCTCCAGTGATTGTTCTATGGAAATAACTATGTGGTGTTAAAGTTGTAATAGTAATTAAAAAAAACTTGGCTAGACTGCCTCATAGTATATTAAAAAAAAGAAGCTATGCACATTCACCATCAATTTCATCCCAGTGGCATTGCTTAGCATAGTTAGTATTATGATTTGGACCTATTTTGCATAAACTGGATGACAGTTCAACACAGTTGGGGGTGTTTTTATTGCCAATTAACTGTTGCTAAATTAGTGGGTATTTAAGTGACACTAAAACAATTTAGAGTCCAATCCACAAAAGTCTTGGCTCCAGAATATTCTAATACCAATGGAAAACTCAGTTTTAGGCTTCTGTTCAACTCATTGCTTTGTAGCAGGCAATCATGTTCAGTTTAAATACATTGCCTCTCTGAGAACTATTCATCTTGCTACAAGGGCACAGTCTCAGGTGGGTGGTCTCTGAACCTCTTCATAGTGACTATGGATGCACAGTCCAGTTGACGAGCATGCTGCAAGATTCAAAACCTTAATTCCTAATCATGATAATGAACTGAAAGGGTTCACCCAAGGGCTTTCAGGACACAAAGCCTACCTACTGAAGTTTGTAGCACTGTCAGGTTCCCCACCTCATCCCACTCCCCCTCCACCCCTCACCCCAAATAAATGATTGGTACACAGAAATAAAAAGCTCCAACTCTTGTTTGCTGCTGTGCACTTATCTACCAGCAAATGTATTGCTTCTTTGGTGGTGGGTTGTCTTTTTTTTCCCAATGTAAGGGATGAATTATTCAGAAGGCCTGATTTCATATATCCCTTGCGTCTGCTGGTGAGGAAGCAAAATGCTGCAGTACCAGGAGAGCTGGGAGCTTTGCTTGCAGAGCTGTGTGCTATGCCTTCCAGGGACTCCTGTGCTTTCCGGTTAGTGGAGCAAGCATGGGGAGTTAATGGTGGCATCAGCTGTGGAGGCAGATGCTTTGCCCACCCCCTGTGCTAGAGGAAATGTGCTGCAGGTTTTTAGCCTTCTTCTTTACCTTCTCTTTTTTTTTTTTTTTTTCTTTTTTTTTTTGTTCTCACAATAGGGTGTGAATGAGAAGGAGTAAAGGAAAGATTTGGAGGATCAAAGAGAGATGAATGTTTCACAGTTAGCCCTGCTCTTCTTTTCCTTTTTTTTTTTTCCTTCTCCGTGTTTGAACATACACTGAAGCCTCCAAATTGTTCATGAGTCATTTCATTCTGGTAATTTATATATTTGAAGATTTTGTTGGAGGATTTCAGAAATGATTTATTCTTCAGATATTGCTTTATTTACTTACCTAATGGATTGATTGATGTGCCAGCATCCCTCAGGCAGCAGAGGCCCCGTTTCTGTTTTTTTCAAAGGAAGTGAATTGCTAACAGACAGGAGTTTCTCAAACACACCAAGTCAGACCTTCCTTATTGTTCTGTCTTTATAATAAGTTCCTGTTGGCCCACATACAGTACCTGTCACTCCTATCTGTTGAAACAGAATCCCACACCAGGCAGTTGTGAGCTATGGCAGAAACTGAATGATAAAATACTGCAAAAGGCAGTGAAATATAAGTGGTGTTTTTTGCCAGCATGGATGCTCAGAGGATGTGGTCTCTCAGACAGCACTTTCCAAAAAGTAGCAGGACTGTTCTGTAACAATGGGAATTATTGCAGTCCCATCTGGTATCACTTATTTGAGATGAGAAATGTGTAGGCACAGTGGGCTACAGTGTGACTTACTGGAATGGAGACTTCACATTGCTTGCTGCTTTGTGTGACTATCTAGCTCATTTTAATTTTGAACTGAGTATTCCCTGCTAATAGACAGAGCAATCACTGCGATTAAGGGGAGCCAGGAAGACACGGGCAGATGCTCACATGCACTATGACATGGCCTTTCCTCCTCCACCCTTTCCATCCTCGCCCCTCGCTACCAATACTTCCAATTACCTTATTTCTTCTCCCATCTCCTTGTGATGGATCACAATACATTTTGAAGGGGAAAGCATTTGTAAAACCTTTATGGGGCTGTACTTGTGCAAATGTTGAAGCTGTGGATTCAGCTGGCCCCTTTTCTACCTTTGTTCCCTAGGCTGGCAGTTCCAGCTGGCTGAACATCTCTGGAGGTTTGCCCCTCACAACAGGAAGCACCGAGGCCATATAAAGGCCTCGGTGGGTGAATATCGGAGCAAACGCACTGGAGCACGGGGCTTGGCTCAGAATATCCTGCTTTCCCTCAGAAAAGTCCTTGATTGTTTTGCTTTTGTGTTGTTTGATCTTTAGGGTGTTTTACAGATGAAACTAAGCAATTCTCACAATCCCTCTGCAAAACAGGTTATAGGCCATTTCATAGATGGGATATAATTGGGAAGCCAGGTCCCAGCAACAGAAGAAGATACTGTGAGACTAGGAAGAGACCCCAGTTACATGTTGAGGTTGTTTGACTGTGCTTCCCCTGATCTGACTTAAATGGAAGAACAAAAAGCAGCACAGCTGATGGCGTGCACCAAAGTGCAGGTTATTTGATTCAGTTCAGATTCTTACCAGCTGGTCCCCTGCAAATCAGGGAGAGCATTTGAGTGCTCACAAATCAACAACCGCTGCTTCTCATCAAACTGTCTTTGTAGTTGGTTTGGCACCTTGCTGTACAGATAGGTATCGTATTATTAGTGTGAGACTGAATATACTAATGATGAGGTAATGTTCCTATGGAAGTATCTATGCTAACAGATGTGTTTGTCTGAAGACCTGTAATATCATTATGCAGCTGCTCAAATGGATGTTGTTAGTTTTGTGCTTTTTTTTTTTTTTTTACTTGCTGAATAATTGTACTCTAGAATCCCAACTTTCGTGAGAAATATTAAATGCTTGCCTTATGGCTGGAAGAAAATTATTGAAATGTGAATAGAGCAGGAGCCTGAGTCTGCAGTCAACCTTACACAGAGTTCTCAGACCATTTGAACAGCTTCTATCACTATCACTATTAATTCACCAATATCACTCTTAATTCATTAATATCACTATTTTAATTCAGAATACTACTGGCTCTTTAACTGTTGAGACTTACAGATAGTTGAATAGAGCTACGAAGCACGTGATTAGCTGTGCTCTGGTGTTGAGAAGGGAACTTCTTCTTTTTTGTCTAACATCCAGTATTAAAATCCAACATCAAAATGATCAATGCCTTGAACTGAATCACTAGTATTTAATTCCTTTGTCAGTCTGGAAATGGAACCCAACTCCAAAGTCTTGCTGAGGGCAAGGAGCCCTGCAATTACCCAGTGGCTTCTTCTACCATATAAGTACACGTGGCATATTTAAACCCAACTGTACTCTTCCCTCCCCAGACTCACCAACACATAGAAATGCATAAATAGAAATAAGGATTTAAAAAGTAGTATTGTGAGAGAGCAGCTGTTTTACTGACAGTGCAGTACCCTGCAAGCAAGGGTCTGAGGACAAGATAGCAACAGAAGGGATGTTCTCCCTTGCAACATTTCCATGTTCTTGACAAATAATTCAGATCTAGCATGCAATTACAGAGTGAAAGGTCTCTGAGTATGGCCACAGTCATGCAGAAGCGTTCTGAAGCCTTAACATTGCACAGCCAAAGAGCATCAGGCATTTACTAGAAAGTTTTCCTCCCAAATAGCCTGCCTCGCCAGAGTTTAATAAGCATGACACCCTCCCAGGAATGGTATCAAAACAAAGATCTAAGTATTATTCAATGAAAAAATTATGAGGCAAGTTAATATGTCATAAATAATCATATTTGCAATTTTGTATGTAAGGTTTGCCTTTTGGCAAATTAGATGAGGTAAGTTAGATGACTTCAAATATATAATTTGAAGGTTTGAAAACCCAAAAATAGTCAGTTGATATTAGTTGCATACCTGGGGTATTTAATAAAGTAATTTCACAAATTTTTTTTAAGATTACAAGGTCCTGACATTGTAATGAATGACAATTTAATCTGGATTGTGAATGATACAGAATAAGTAAATCTGTGGAAGTTCCTTATAAAGATAATGGAAATCTCTGAATTTAAAAAAAAGTCTAGCAGCCATTACATCTATTAGACACTCACTAAAAGAAGATAACATAATTGCTACTTCAAATTAAATAAAAGCAGCAGCTGAAATACTCCATGCACGGTATAGAGTGCATCTACATGAATTTTATGTTCAGATTAAATTCTTTCTCCATACATTGAAAGTGAACAGGCCCTCATGAGACCTGCTGGAAAATTTGCTTCAGCCGGTATTGGACAGGCATTTACAACAGCCATTTTAAAATTACTAAGACTTAACCAATCAGTTGCCTTGGCAGTACATCCTCAGGACAAAAAAAAAAAAGAAAAGACAAAACAAAAAAATTACCAACAGCTTTAGTCACCGCAGATGAATCCTGCTCCAGCTGACAGCCCTGTTAACAAAAGGTCCTTAAGTCCCTGCCTTCTAGCACAGACGATTACACAGCCTCTTGCCCTTCTGTTCTGACGCAAGCTATCTGCCACATCAAGGGCTACTGCTTCAGTAATTTCCCAAGGTGCTTACACCTTTCTTCTTGAGTGTGATCTTAAAGGTCTTTTCCAACCTTGTGATTCTGTTTATGGCAGCTGTATAAGGCAGTATCCAGTTAGGCCCCAGATGAGCTTTTCCTGCAGTGGAGAAAGCCAGCTGTATTTGCATGTGGATCAGCAAACAGGGCCATAAAAATCTATGTTCAAACTGAAATTTAAAAAAAAAAGAAGAAAGAAAGGAAGAAAAGAACCTACTTGTAACTTCATCAGCCTTTCTTCATCAGCTTTTCTCTAAGTACAATAGCCACATGAGTAATAATTCCAAAACTTCCCTCCCCCACAAAACAGTATACATTTTTTTTCATGTTCCACTACTCCCCACACGCTGTGGAAACTATGGAAATGCATGGCTGGGCATACAGCTACACTTTAAGAAAAAACACCTTTCAAAAGCCATCTTGACAATCATCATGCAGTTTGTGGGACTCAAAACAGGGAAACCCAGATCTGTCCCCAGGGTCATGAGAGAGTGTTTTCTGAGGAAGCATTGAGAATTGAGTCACTCCAGCATCACCACTGCCACAGTGTCTAGCTAATCACAGGCGAGTTTTAACATAATTGAACAGGACTGAACCATTCTGTGTTGAGAGACAATCAACCAGATAAAACAGGACAGGACATGAACAGCATAGAACAAGTAAATGAACCAGCACCACCGCATTAGATGCTATACACAACAGTTTAATGCTTTTTCAAAACTGAATGTTATCAGAGTTTAAATAACAAAAAGGTGTACCTATGTGTGCGTGGCAGGGGAAGGTTGGAAGTGTAAGTCTGAATATCAGCTTACTGGTGTAGGAGTAGATATATTAGAATTGCTATGGATGGGAAGCAAGTCCACAAAGCAGCTAAGATTTGACCCTCTGAGCATGTCCAATGTGAAATACACATTTCCAGAAGCCTGAGCAGACCCAGCTGTGCTAATTATTCATGCTGTTAATAAGTGCCGATTCTTCTTTCCAATGAACCTGCCTCCTGAGTATTTATTAAACATTGCAATCACTGCGAAACCTGTTTATGGGGAATAGCTTTATCAAAGTGATGAAATTATCACAGAAAAGATTCACGAGTAGCAAAGGAGCACTGCCATGAATGACAACCAGAGACTTCCAATAGCTTACAAATTTGGCAAAGTAGTGTTGGTCCTTCTCTTATGAAGGTCAATTAAAAATTCTAGCTGTACTGTAAACATCATTTTCCATACAGCAGTTCCACACAATGTCCAAAGTAGTCCCTTAATACAAAATATCAATTTGATTTTCCTCAGGAGATTAGCTCTCCTTTTGCAATGCAAATATTTTCAAGTGTACTAAACACATTCTAGCACCTCAGTATAGGGACTAAACTATTTGCATGCAAAATTACCCAAAGTAGGCAGACTGGCACAAGCTTATGCTTCTGCCATATGTGCTGAAGAATTTGAGCCAGGAAACTAGTGGTATCTGGATACTATTTACAATTTAAATTTGATTTTACATTATTATTCAAAAGAGAAAATAAATAGAAAGCTTTCATTAAAATTAATGCTATATGTGATGCTAAGTTTACCCCAAGTTATCTGATTACACTTTTTCCACTTAAAAACATAGTCCAGGAAATGCAGATAATGTTCTCATTACAACTGTGGCTTTACTTTTTTTTCTTCTTTCAATGCTTCAACTTTTCAGATACTTAAAAAAAGAGAAAAATATGAAAGCTGTATCCCTCACATTTCTTTTAGACATTAGTACTTGTGTCACTTCACGTTATCTCCCGCATGCAGTGTGTAGCAGGTTGTCACCAAACTTTGTAGTATGGGAGAGTAAAAACCAATCCGGTTTTTTTTTTTGCCTGGATAGGGATTCAGGGCCTACCGCAGCTTTTGTTTGCACCACAATTAATTCTGGAGGAACTCTACAGGTTTTGGATGAGCTGCTGTGGTTTGGTATTGACAAAATGGAAAAACAATTAGACCTGCTGTACTTGTCAGTGAAATACCAGAATGTGAAAAACGCAACTCTTGTGCTTCAAAAGTTCATAGGAAGACCATTTTCCAGAAACAAGGAGCAGCACGAAGTAGGATGGGGGATGGAGGGGTGGGATTTTGCCTGCCAGTTCAGCTTTACCTAAACTCTTGCTGGAGCTTTGCCTGCAACACCTGTTGACAAACCTCTACTATGGCCTGATGGGCCACATGTCACCTGCTGAGGAAGCCCAGGCTGGTGCAGCTGTGCTGTGCTGCATACCCTACTGCTAGAAGCAGCAAGGAGAAATTGACCGGAGCCAGCTTTGTGCCTGAGTGCAAGAGCCAGAGATGTAAAGTCGCAAATATCGGGCTTCAAGTACTACCCTAAGGAGCTGGGTGTTTCATCACACATTTCCCTTGCCTTAGTGCTAGGTGTTGTCTCTGTAAGTATCTTCAAGTAATATCTATGCTTTGCATTTGAATAAGTTCTAGTGGGAAGAAATACCTCCCCTTTCTGGCTCTTTTATACTTGGAGGAAATCTGAGGACCTGAAAGTGTTAAGTAATGTCAAAGCAAAACGAAATTTAAGTAATGTGTCTTCAAAATAATTTTTGAACACTAGAGGCAAAACAATTTCCAGACAAAACCGCCCAGTTCATTTTCTTCCTAATTTGTGACCGTGTTTTTACCTTAATTGAGTTTAACAGAGTGGTAAGCAGATCAGCAGAGTGACTAGGAAAGGGGAGCTATCAACACAAGGTATTGCTCCCTCTCTGAGGAAAAGAGACACCACCAGAGCCCCTTGCCCTGCTCACGCTTACTTTCACTGTAGAGTCAGTGGAGCCCTTCCAGTGGAAACCTATTTTCAGTCAAAACAGAACCAGGGTACCATTACATCTCCCTCCACCTGATGTCTAAACCCAAATCTAGCATTCACTTGACTCACTGACAAGAAGTAGTACAAGAAGCCAGCTCTTGCTCTACTGCCAGCATCCCAAGCTAGCAGATGTTTTTCCTAAACAGAGAAGTAAATTAAAATACTAGGTTTTCTTTCTCTCCTAATGAAATCAAAAGACAAAGAGAAAATTCTTGGATGATATAAAGTTAGCATACATTCTGTGGCCCCTTGGATATGCCAACATTATTTTTTTTCTAATTATGGCTGCTTTTCACAATCAAACTGATGAAGTTTGATCTCACCACAACCATGGCATCAAAGTATGCCCATATGTTCATGCCACGTATGCTAATATCACTAAAAATGCTTATCCCCACGCCTCTCTCCCTTTAAAATGGTTACAGTGTGTCACATACTCAAATCAACAAAGAAAACAACCTTCCTAGGTTCAATTCTGTCTTCCTAAAAATTGTCACGTTTGATCTGTTTTCAGCCTTAGAGAAGCTGAATAAACGCCTCCTCTGTGCACAAACTCTTTCCTGAGATGATTTCGCCGTCAGAGCCAACATTTCTGCCACACAAAATGTTTCCAAAAAAACATCCCACAAGTGGTACCCAAAATCTGAGGTCGCGCAGGAGGTTTAGTGGAAACCCTTTCACGTTACACCCCCTGCCCTGGTGTATTAGTACCGGCGCATTTTAAAACGGTGGTTTCATTTCAAAACACTGAACTAATTAAGTGGCAAAACCCAGTCGGCGAGTCAAACCTGCTACCAAAAGGCATGACAACATCTCCCTCTGCTGCCCGCGGGTGGGGAAGCAGAGGCCGTGCACCCCTCAAAGGGAAACCTGGGTTTCCATCACAGGGTTCCCCAAAAGCGGAATGGGGGGGTGGGGGTGGGTAGAGAGAGAGGGGGAGGGAAGAGTGGGGCAGCGTTTAGGTTGTGTGGTGCTTCGTGGACTCTTAACGCTTTCCCGTTTTTCTCACTGTGGGATTAAACCCGTTGAATGTCAGCAAACACCTTTCTTCTACTCGCCTGTTGTGCAAGGCTTTTTGCTAGACCTGGGCACTGCTGAGCACCCTTCTTGCATGGTGACGAACTCTTTGGTGTGTTGCTCCCTCTGCCAACAACAGCAACAAAAAAGTCAACTTGCAGGCACACACTAGAAGGTACATCTGCAGCACAAATCTGGAAGGTGTCTTTCACCAACATTTCTCTCCTCAGCTGTACAGAAAATCAGATCTCCTTTGAAAAGTCCCTGAGAAGCTTTTAGAAGCCTATTTGGCAAACGTAAAATAGAGAGATGGAAATATAAAGTCAACTTTTGCATGCACAAATGGAGGGTAAGCATTCCTGAAAATTAGGAACAGGGTCCTTCTGTGACTGGCTTTTGAACAAATGTGCAGGCAAGATGTGAAAAGGCTCTCTGCCACACAAACATCTTCTTGCTGGAACAATCTGTGGCAGCAGACAGTGCATAGGCACAGGGGAGAGGGTGGCTATGGGGTTCCCACTCCCAGCCAAAGAGAATGACCTGCAGACCAAGTGATGCCTGCTTTCTCCTATGAAGAGTGCTGTGTCATTGCAGGAACTCATGAGTGCCTCCAGAATGGCTCTCAGCTGTGACATTTCTACCTCTTTTAAGTATGGGATGAGGCTCAAGTTAGTTTTCAAAGGGTATGACTCCAATAGAAGAGTCCTACCCTTTTGTTTCTGTCTTGGAGATTAAGTTTTCCTTCTTTATCTAAAACCATGCAAACCTGTCAACCGCATCACCCATCTCTGCTTAGAATTGCTATCCTCTGAGCACCTGAAATAACATATGACAGACCTATCCAGTCTCACTCATTTGAAGTGAGCTGTCTCCTCTTACTTTTGGCTTCATTTTCATGCAGCCGTAAAGATTCACGGCATATATCAGTGGAAAATGTAATATAACACTCAGAAGTTTTCAAATCTCACTCATTCAAATGAGTGTGACTTGACAAGTCTGATGTGATAAAATAATGCAAAGGGTTTTAAAGATTTCACTTAAATGCACAATGAAATGAAACATTTTTTCATTCCATTCTTTCTTCTGTTTTTTTTTTTAACTTTAGAAATGAATTCTAAAAGGCTGCATCAAACTGATAGAAAATAGGGAAACTCTTAGTGTAAAGCCTGTCATTTCTCACCTCAAAGCAAAAGTGCTTTGCAGTCACCCTCATTTACACTGACAGAGTTTTACAGGGGGAGGTGGAGAGTGAGGGTGAGGTAGGCAATTGTAAAGGTATGAAAAGACTAAGGGATTCCATACAACGGAGTAGTGACTTTATCAGAATAAACTTACAAAGAAAGAATTATAAATGAAGAAAGAAATTAACTACAACACACCTCAGCTGGCATGGCTACCACAGTGTAAATACAGGGAAGTAGAGAGAAGTGATATCAGAAAGAAGATATAAAAGATCACGCATCTGCTTCTGGATTGATGCTTCAGTTGGTGGACTAGGTTTTCAACTGTTAAATGGTTTTGTTTGACACATAAATAGTTGTGGATGAGTTTTCAGAAGAAGTGGAATCACACAAGTTCTTGCATCTCATTTGAAAGGCTTTCTTACTTACTTAGACATGGGAATCAAGCTTCTTAACTATATGAACCCTGTTTTAAAGAACAGACACAAATTATTCAAATGCAGTGAGATCTAATGGACAAGACTGAACATCTTATGACTTACAGCTCTCTACTGAAGTGAAACTTGACCAGAAAGATACACATGTACTCAACCTGTTTACTTTAGTGGGAGCTCCAGCTATAGCAGATGGAAGAAAATACCTCAATTAGTCTTTTTTCAGCTTCCTCTAAAGCATATGCTACTTCCTGCTCTTAAAACAAGAAATTGGTCTAAATGGACCACTGATTCAATCCACCATGTGGCAATCCTTGTCCTCCTACTATGCAGAATAATCTCTGTACTAGAATTTAAGTGGTTTTTTTCTTATTGCTGGTTTGACACTGCCCAGAGTCCTGTACAGCTAGTTGCTCCTTTGTATCTATGTCACTGTCTTCGGTGAAAACTTGACCTCTTTTGGCCAGCCAAATTAAACAGACAGAAGAATGCCCTACAAAGTGGTGACAGACAAAGCAAAGGAGCCAAAGTTGAGAAGTCTGGGGTTGCTGGGCACAGAGCTCTTCACCAAGTAGTGCAATTAGAACTGTGTTTAATTCCTGCTTCAGAAACCGGGAGGGCCAGACTTTATCCCCACCTTCAGTTTCTATAGATAGCCACAGTCCTTCCACCTGGAAGGGAGTTTTAAATTCTCCAGTCCAACTGGAGAACACTGAATTCCAGTCAACCAGGTGCTTGTAGAGAGTGATAAGGTCTCCCCTCACCCTCTTTTTCCCCAAGCTAAACAACCCCAGTCCCCTCAGCCCTCCTCATAAGACCCTAGACCTTTCAACAGCTTTGCTGCTCTTCTTTGGACACGTTCCAGCAGCTCAATGTCTTTCTTGTAGTGGGGGCCCAAAGCTGAAAAGAGTACTTGAGGTGCAGCCTCACCAGAGACAAGTACAGTGGAATGATCACTTCCCTGGTCCTGCTGGCCACAGTATTTCTGATACAGGCCAGGATACTGTTGGCCTTCTTGGCCACCTGAGAACACTGCCAGGTTATATTCGGCTATCTGTTAACCAGCAACCCTCTGGTCCTTTTCTAGTAGACAGATTTCCAGCTACTCTTCCCCAACCCTGTACACTGAGCCCTAGGGAGCACCATTTGTGACCAGCTGCCATCTGGATTTAATCCTATTCACCACAAGTCTTTGGGTCAGTTTTTTACCCAGTGAAGAGTACGACCATTCAAGCAATGAGCAGCCAGTTTCCTTTGGAGAGTGCTGACAGAAATGGCGCCAAAGGTAAAAAAAAAAAAAAATCCACCAAAGCAATATCCACAGACATTCCCTCATCTACTAAGCAGGTCACCTTGTCAAAGAAAAAATTATTCAAGCAGTACTACCTTTCATAAACCCACATTGACTGTGGCCTGATCACCTGGTTGTCCTGTATGTGCTACATGATAGCACTCAAGATGATCTACTCCATACCTTTCCCTGGCACTGAGGTCTGACTAACAGGCCTGTAGTTCCCTGGATCCTCCTTCTGGCCCTTCTTGTAGACAGACACCACACTGGGTAACATCCAGTCAATGAGGACCTCCCCAGCTGGCCAGAACTGCTGATAAATGGATAGTGGCTTTGTGGGGACTTCCGCCCGCTCGTTCAGCACCNTTGGTGAGCACTTCCGCCAGCTCGTTCAGCACCCTTGGGTGGTTCCCATCCAGTTCCAGGGACTTGTGTATGTGTAAGTGATGTAGCAGGCTGCTAACTACTTCCCCTTGGATTATGGGAGCTTCTTTCGGCTGATTGTCCCTGCCTTCTAGCTCCAGGGGCTGAGTACCCTAAGAACAATGGTCCTACTGTTAAAGTCAGGGGCAAAGAAGGCATTAAGTATTTCACCCTTTTCCTCATCCTTTGTCACTATTATCCCCTACTGCTCTGCTCCAATAAAAGACACAGATTCTTCTTATCCCTCCCTTTGTTGGTAATGTATTTATAGAAACGTTTTTTATTTCCTATTGCTGCAGTAGCCAGATTAATGTCTGATATGCTGGTAACATATCTCATTCTCGGGTCCTCCTGGGCAGGGAGCAGACACGGGACATGACACACACTTGGGAAATTGCTTCCATTAAGGCCAAGGAAAAGAATATAGGGTATCTTGGCATTCTATATGTGTCTGCTGCCTCATTTAGCCGACAGATAATTTTTTAATTCTTTTTATTAACCTGTGCAGATAGAAGCTCATCTTGTTTGACCTTGGTGTTCTTTGGCAATTCCAACCTTACCTGAACTTTGGCTTGCCTGACAATATGCTTGCATGCCCAGACAATGTTTCCGTGGTCTTCCTTTGCTGCCTGTCCTCATTTCCACTTCCTGTGTAGGATCATTTACATTGGGGATCCGCCATGTGTTCCCATTTAGCCAGGCTGGACTTGTGTTAGGTTGTCTATTTTCCTGAAAGTCTGAATGACTTTCAGTTTGAAGATTTCCCCTGAAGACTTGCACCTTTTCTTTATTTTAGCTGCAGTAGTTCCCTGATGGTTTCATCATTCAGACAAAGCCCTGCCTTGAATCATCAACAGTTGTCACTGCCATCTGGCTTTTGAGTTGTTTTTCATATACTGCTATGTTATTTACTGCTGCACAATAAATACATAATACTCACAATATTAAAAATATGTCAATCTTTCCTTTTTGTGTGACTAGTTCATAAGTTGCTTATCTTTCTTTGCACGTGCTTCAGGATATGGTTGGGTCTTGCTCTGATACTGCTGTTCTGTAGAGGTCTGGGCTATGTTCCAGTTTTAAAGCTGCACTCCCTGAGGGAGTAGTGGAGAGAAAAGTGGTTTTCCCTTGCTAGTGGTGCGTTTCTAGTAGATATAAAACATACCTGCGTGTTTTGAATCTGTGTTGAATATGATGGTACTATTAACATGGAAGATTTTACTGAAAGGAAATCTCGCTGGTTCTTGCAGAAATGGGAATGTGTGGGCTTGCCACAGTCACAATGGACAAGAGGAGGAGGAGCTTGTTGTGTGATAATCATAAGCACTGGCAGTAAAAATAAAAACTGAAGAACTAGGGCTGGGCCCATCACAACATACTTGTGTGTGTAAAGTTGAATCTGGAAGTAGAGCAGGTAGTACAGCCCCATGTGACTAATTTACAAGGTGCTGTGCCTTTCAGTCTTTGGAAAATTCTCAAAATGTGGACTCAAGTTTCACGGGAAATGAGATTTTTAATCTAATTCTGCATCGACCTCCGTGTGAATAATAGCCAACTCACCAGCTATCACACTTGATCAGCAGTCTGTATTGGAAGGATCCAGGAGACATTTACACAGTTTGAAGTCTGACTTAATACATTCAGTGAAGGGTGAATTTCCACATATATGTATGCACTTTTATGTGTGTTTGGTGGAATTTGTTATCATAAGCTACTTCCTGCAATATTAAGTTTCATTCTTGAAGACACTTGTTCTCCTTTAATTTAAATAAAAAATTGCAGAGAACAGGTATGATCCCTTTTTGTTTGTTTATTTGTTTGTTTACTTTAGTTTAGTTTTGTTTTGTTTCCTGGGCTGGTTTTGGGTTTGTTCCAGCCCTGTAGTTTGTAAAATTTTGACACTGTAATTTGTGTATAAAGCATGTTTGTGAACTGAAAGAGGGCATACTTACATGACTACTAGAATTTTTTTCTTGTTTAGTGCAACATACCCTTTCATGGCATATGCTCTCAATTTCCTTTCTTCCTTTAGCACCATTAAGTGACGTTTCTTTACCACGAGGAATAAACTGCCTAACAGCTCCCGTTCCTCACCTATCTACGTCAAGTGGGTTTTTATTGCACTCTTTTGTATTTACTACATTACTGCTGTTTCCCATTAAGATGACATTTCATCACATTTCTACACATTCTTTCCTCGAGGTAACTGCTATGAGGACTTAAATTAATTCATCCTAGTTCTCCTTTTTATAGTCTCTTTTCAGATATGTGCCCTTTCTGAGGGCCTACAAGCAGCTCATCTGCACAAGTGCAGGGTGCCTTTGAAAGCCAATTCCTCTCAAGTACTGTATTACTGACCCTACAAATGAATCTTTTCTGCCTTCCACTTCAGAAGCTTTACCAATCCTAGGCATACCTCTTTCTTCTTTGGCAACTCCTTTATCCTAGTTCTTTAAAGCCCTTTAATTTACCAGACCCTGTCTATTCCCAATTTTTAAATGAATGGAAGCTGAATGTTATTTTTTTCTGGCTTAGTACAGTTCTTCTAGCACCACCCACTTTAGTCTTACCGTATCTTCAGTTGTAGTGGGTAAAAATAATGAACACTAATGTTTGTCGTTTGCCTGCAAAGTGAGATGAAGAAATATTATTCTACTGATGAGGGAAGAACAAACTGAGGGATGGAGAGATGCTGAAGCTGAGTGTTGTTGTACCTGGAATAAATTTCATATACTCTGATGCCCAGAATAGAAATCTGTTTACATAGTCATTTTGTTTCAGTTGCTGTTAAGTGTATTTCTAGTCACTGAAATCATAGGTGTCAATCTTGATTTTTCACTGTAGCCCAAAAAATACCCTGAAACTAATATATGGCCCTGATCGACCTCCATTGTTGTTCAAATAAAATCAGAAAAATCTAAAAGCTACAAGTAGATAAACAATGAGCACACCATTACAAGGGCAGATTAAGGCTTAGCTGAGTAGCCTTCTGCTGCTCTGTGAGCAAAGGTTGTCTTGTAGGATGTTCTGCTGCCCTGATGGTCCATAGGTGGCCCAATGGCATTAAATCAACCTCCCCCCTCTAAGCTTTACTTGTTCTGTTTTCATGCTTTCTGTGCAGTTCAAAAGCTAACCAGCAATATTTTACAACACCACGTAGCCTGTCAAAACTTCACAAGTTGTTTCTTCTCTGATCTTTACTCTACTTCACACCTCGTCTGCATTATTGTCTGTGTTTCACTAGCCCTTTGTTCTTTTTATTCTAAACTGAACGTTTAGATTTGAGCTCTTTCTGTCCCCTCAGCTTAGCAAAATTACAGCCCTGTCATGGTCAGGTGAATGGGCAGTTATGTGGTGTATGTCTTTCAGTTTGTTTTATGTCTTATGCCTTATGGCAATTATGTCTTTGGGTTTTAAGTGTAAGGACTTCAGCCATTCAGGCAGATGCAGTAGGTTACGACATATCAAGTCTGGAGAAATACTATTAGGGCCTCTTTTTCTAAAAATGTTAGAGACAGAATTTACTGTTAGGGCAAATTAATTCTAATAAACATACAAATGAAGGAATAAGGAATATTAATAAAGAAAGAAAGAGGATGGAATAAGGAGTCTCCCTGGTCCTGGAAAGCATGATTCAAGGCTTGAATCATGTTTACTTGGGCAAACATTAGCTCTGTCCTGAACTGTATGTGGGAAAACAGGCATTAAAAGTACTAATTCCTTTGAAAAGTTTGTTCTGTTGGGATTTTCCCCAACCAGGGAAACAACCAGATCCTGCTTCCTTTTACAATTGCTCCAGAAACTGAATTCTCCCACTCAGAACAGAGACCCTGCATCTCTCCTCTTAACCCTTTCCTGCAGGCTCACATCATGGAAGGCTGGAAGGCTGGGTTATGCAGGAGTTGTGCCCTTGCTGTGTTCAGAGGAGTAGGATGTAGATGTTCATCTGCTCATGAAGGATACCTTGTCTGTCATGGAGGACACCATGTCCTGATGGATTCCCAGTGCTGCTCCCAGCAGCCAATCTCCCACCTACCATTGGTGGCTCTGCTCATCTAGCTATTCACTTCTGAGGAGACTTTCCTGTGAGCAGCCGGGTGGGCAGAGCACCCAGGGCACCTCATGGGGCCAGAAGAAACAGTTAGGAGAGTCAGCGTTACAGCTTTAGTGTTGGAATGGTTTTGTAGCAACACCATGTGGAGTCCTTTCTTTCTTCTCCTCCCTCAAAACACGGGACACCTCAGAAGCCAAGGTGTGGTGCAGCTCTGCTGGAGCCTGTACTGCAGGGCTCCTGAGGCTGGCTATGGTGTGGTTTCTTATATGAAATCAAATTAATTACATGTTGCCATGCTATTTCTCCACAAAGACACCACCCAGCTCAGCGTGGCTGGCAGGCATATTTCTCTAGCGTTAGCGAGGTTAATTTTTGGTTTGGAGGTGCAGTGTGAAGAACTAGCCCTTACACTCCTTGCACTGTGTCCCGTGGGTGCAGGGGTAAGCAGCTATCATTTGTTCCTTCCCCAGGCTCTGACACTTTAAAACCAACATAGTTGTTAAGAGGCTTGCTTGTTGTGTTTTGGTGTTGCGGTTGATGTTGCTGTTTGAAGAATCTCATTTGCTGTTGCAAATCTTGTCAGTTTGTTCCTCTTCAGCATTCCCTTTCCCTGATTTCACCCACCCTACCTTCTCCTCCACCTCCTCCTCCATCCTTTCTGGTGATGTCACTGGGCTGGACCAGTCACCTTCTCCTTGCTACCCCTGCAGAAACTGTGCAAAGTGAGACTGCTGCAGTAATTTAATCTGGAATGTGCTATTTGATTTCAGTAGCTCAATTGGATCAGTCACCTGCAGAGTGATACACTCTCCTGCCAGCTTGGCATGGCAGAGCTTAACCACTTCCCTTCAAGGCCAGGTCTGGTAAGCATAGGAGGTAGTTCCATTGTGAATTGACTAAGAGCTGAAAGAAATGGCGGGGTCCCATGGAAAATAGCCTACAGACTTTAGTAAAGTTAAATTAAATAAGAACTATTGACATCAGCATGTTTTTATACCGCATTCTGCAGGCTGAAGGTTTTTAATGCCAGAGAATCACAAACTCCTTTTTGCCCCCTAGCAGCAGGAAAGAGGTCACCTCCAGACTGTGTCCCCAGGTCCCTCATCACTCCCCTCCTTTGGCCTGGAATTGTAATTGTCCTCTTTCTGCTTGAACACACGTTAACCACAGCATTCAGGAGAGACTGGTTTTATAATTATTGTGTCACTACCACACTTGGTTATTTGGTGAAGGACATAATTATCCATCAGACTGAAAGGACTGTTTTAGAAGCACCCACCCCAACCTCAGACATTCAGTCTGACAAGACTTCTTCCCAAGAGATCAGTCAGTGGGGGTGCTCTGATGTTCCTGGTGCCTGGTAAGCCCAGGCTTTCATAGCTTAAGCTAAAATAAATGGAAGAAAGCTTTCAAAATTATTATGCAGCACTTGCTTCTCATGCCACACCAGCTCTTCTGGTTCCACTCCTAAGTTCCCTTAGCGGCTGAACTCACAGACGTCTCTGCTTTCATTCTGCACTAGGTGCAGTCTGTAAGTTGTCAGTTGCCCTGGGAGGCAGAGTGCTGCTAAACATTTAATGTTTTCTTTTCTCTCTGTCTTTTTCTTTTTTAACTTCTTCTGCTTAAGAGACAAATTTCTTACTCTTTCTCTTCTGGCTGCTTCACTGAGATTAAGTCCTCATAGTTTGACAATCTGTCAACAACTTCTTAAAGTATTTGGGGTGGGAGTGGAAAACTTGTTCAAGTTCATGACCGCTTTTTCTTGGAATTGATCATCTGGGTTCTCCTCACCCGCTTGATAGCTAGAGTCAATTTTAAAACTTGTTAGATAGAGCACTGCGTGCAATGCTATGGATAAAATAATTCTTCTAAAACATATCCTGGCAAAACTGTGTACCCCATGTTCAGCAGATGCTTCGTTTAACACAGTTATTTTTCCTTCAGAATTCTGTCCTCCCCTCGCATTTTATCTCTTAGCTTTGCTTGTGTACATGTTCTATCGGTGTAGATGAACATCTTCTATAAAGATTTTCTATTTCTTTCTCATTATCAGTAAACTCCAGAATGCTGAATTTTGTGTTCAACTTCAAAACTGGTGATGTCAGGCCAAGTTCAAATTGAGCAATACGTGTGAGCATGTGAGACTTAAAAGGATGATTTGCCAACTCATGACCATTGAGACTTGCACTTGAAATCTTGCCAAGGAAAACAAGTTTATGAGGTTTTATTACTGTCTATTCCTAAAGGAGGAATGATAGCTCCACTGATGCTACCTCTAAGCTCTTCTACTCACCTTTACTTTGTGCATTGCTGCCACAGGTTTTACATTATGAAAACAGATGAAGCATTTGCCTTTCAAATATAGAGCAGATCAGACAAATAAATTTTGGCTGAAAAAAAGGATTTGCTAAAAAATATAGAAATCTTGATACATGTAACAGGTTTTGCTGCTTCAATAGCTATTAGTTTTTCATACTATGATATGTATTATTTGTTCTGAACAGCATGGAGAAAACAGACATATTCCCGACCCTCTAGTGCATAGCAATAGAGCTCTGCACTATGCATTCTTAGTAAGTGGTTTTTGATAAATAAATAGAAGCCAAATCCATGGAGCCTCATTCCCACACTGCCTATATTACTCTTATGCTTTTGTAAATTGATATAGAATTGATAGAGAATTCAGATTTTTTTAACCTGCAGTCATTACATGAAAATTAACTGAATCTCATTACCACAAGAAAAGACACAGACTTACAGAGTTCTTTTTTTTTTCCACACCTACCCCCAGAATCATGGAATCACAGAATCACAAGGTTGAAAAGACCTTTAAAGACCACCAAGTCCAACCATTCCCATCCTAAGCTAAACCTAAGCTACACACCCCCTTCCCCCACCCCCCAATTAATACATGCATCTTTTGTGAAAATGTCTTTTTTGAAAAGAACTTTTGACAAAATGCCTGAATTGCAAAGTGCCCCCGACAAAAGGCAATGAGGTGAAGAGCCTGGGTGCTTAGCTTTCTGGCAGGCAAGCTGTGAAGTGGTAGCCTGCTGTCTGGGGTTTCTGCAATGGCTCAGCTATTGTGAAGCCAGGACATCCCAGAGTCGTTGATGAGGGGCTCCTCAGTGCCTCTGAAGGTTTCTGGGCACCTGGTTCCTCTCTCAGAGCAGATGGGTGGAGGATGCGATGGCTGAACCAAGGACTTTGCTGCTCAGTCTGCCAGCTCCATTTTCTTCCATTAAAAAATGTTTGCATCATTTAAAAATGACTCGTTGGCTGAGATGTTTTTCTTTGCAGGACATCTCCAGGTTTCTACTTTGTGCTCCAAAACATAATGCTTTTTCAGGATGTTGATGGTTCAGAATGGAAGTGAAGATTTCTGAACCGTGACACAGAACTGGCGCTGTTGCAATGCTGTTGTCAGGGAAGCCAAGGAGTTAAGTTACCTAGTAAATTTTGAGAGGCAAAGAAAGAGCAAGGAAGATTTCTTAATGGTATCAGTGCTGTGCATGTCTGTGAATACACACAGGGTTTATTCCTTCAGCCTATGAAACTGACACCACCTTAGTTCAACATAACTTCATGCACACCCCTCTTCTTCAGAAATTATTCAGGAATTCCAGAAAATGTTAAAGATCAGTGTTACTCAGAGAATAAGACAGTTAAATCCAACGGTATGGGGATGGGTTGGCAGTGCAAATACACACGGAATCATAGTCATGCTCCTTGGGTTTTAGTTTCCAGGCATGTGTATGGTCACTATCCCCAGTTGAAGTGCCCTAGATCTGAGCTGCCCTCCACCTGGGACCTATGCTGTTGAACCCTAACACCAAGCCTTGTCCCTCACTCCCTTCTATCTGAATGTACAAGACTGATGCTGTCCCTCAATTTTGACGTCACATACTGCAGCCTGACCCTCCTTGCTTGCTCGCACATCTTCGTTATCAAGAGCGGATTCTGTAAAAGTACCTGCCATTCCCCCTGCTGCAGACACAGTCATTACTCCTCACTTTTCTTCTCCTTCTAGAAAACTCTGTCATCTGCAATGCAGTCCATTCTGCTTGGAACCGGCTGATCCTCGCAAATGGATGAAGCAAAGATTTATTATCATCAGAACACGTGGAAATTAGAAAATGGACTAATGGAAACCATTAATGTCCCCCTCTCAACAATCAGATGAATGGTGAATCAATGCAGTATATTAATAGATTAGAAATGATTTAAGATGATATAAACATTAAGTCTCAGACATTAGATGGGAAGAAAGCAAGCAAGACAAGGACAACACTCTATTATATCTATAGAAAATATAAAATACTATATTTTAATACATATTTCCTGTCCAGAGTTTTGATATCTTTGAAGGATATTATTGAAAAACTGCTCTGTATCCTTCCATAATACCACCTAACTTTGATATGAAACAGTCTGCCTCCTTACAAAGCAAATCTTATTGCAAGCCTGTAATAATGAATAAATCCTTTGTCATGTATTCCACAGGTAAAATAATAGCAATAGTCATAGTTTGCAGAAAATAATTGTTACTCTTTTAATATCAGCGGCTCTTTTGTTTGCAGTGTGTGAATAACAGTGTAAAAAGGAATGATTAAATATGATCGATATAACAGTTGCAGTCCCCACACACATTCTACATAAACCCCAAACGAAAACCTCAAAGAAAGGAAAAAAAAAAGAACTCTAAAGGAAAATTACTGCAAAAGTACTTTATGCTAACTTGCCATCATACATAAAAATAAAATAATGTCTGTAAGTGAATGATTCTTAAGCTTTAGGGACTAATTATGTTTTTAATGTGGTCACATTCTTTGGAAAATATTAGAAGCTTTATGATTCAAGAAACTTTGCTTCTCAAATAAAACTTTGTGGAGGTCAGTCCATTCACATCTTCAGGACTGGATTTTAATCAAAATTCCTCAATAAATTCCTGTTGACTTGCTTTGTGTCATTACCTGTGGGAGTGTTTATGAATGCAGAAGATGATTTGAACTACCACAAATCCCATAAATGAGAGGTCATGAAGGTTAGATCATGGCAGTTTAGTGAAGAAATGAAAATAAACCATAAATTATCTCCACCAGAAGGACAGCATGTTCAGCCAGACGTCACAGGTCTTGTTTTTCAATTGCTAACAGCCCTCTGACACCCTATAATGGTGCTTGGTTTTAGCAGTCACTGTGATCAGAAAGAGGGTTTGAGGCTCACACGTATGTATTTAATATGCCAAGTTATAGCTGCATAATGGAGGGACTACTACTTGGTTTTAAGGGGTTGAACACATTGAAGTATGTTGCTGAATTTTTTTTTTAAAGTTCTAACCAGTAGAGAAAAATATGAACATCATCAGTTCACTTAATCGGGAATGGGGTGTTGGCAGAGAATGATGAAAATAATCTTGTCTGGTGATGTTCTTAGTGCACACAAGGGAAAAAAAAAAAGAAAAAGAAAAAGGAAAAGAAAAAGAAAAAGAAAAAGAAAAAGAAAAAGAAAAAGAAAAAGAAAAAGAAAAAGAAAAAGAAAAAGAAAAAGAAAAAAAAAGAAAAAGAAAAAGAAAAAGAAAAAGGGAGGAAAAAAGCGCTAGTGAATTTTAGAAGCTGCTTTTTGTTATTTGGGGAGTTTATGCAAAAATACAACTGGGGAGGACCCTGTCTAAAGAATTCAATGTCACATCATTATGATCAGTATGAATTTATTTCGTAGTAAGGTGGACGCTATAAGTGCTTCCATTGCTGTTAAATTATATCTCAGTATGGCTAAGTGTGCCATTAAAATCATGTATTACTGACACAGGCAATATTTATTTAATTTAATTTTATGGAACATATTTCAAACAGGACAAGTAGAAATAACGTCTGACCTTCCCCATGGTCAGAAAGTTCATTAGTATTGTCAAACAGACTCAGGATCAAAAAACTGTACCAGTTAACACCAAAACCACTAGCATCATGGGACATTTTATATTAAGAAGTGGTAGACAGAGGACAGAAAAGACATGTAGCTCTTTTTCTCCATGGAAATGGTGGTGATACCAAGAGCAGAAGGTTCAACAGAGATCTTGAAGTACATGAGTTCTTGTCTATAGAGGAGCCTAATTCTGGTTCAAGCAAGATGAACAAAGGCTTGAAACTGGGATGAAAAAAGATTTAAAGAAGCATGCAGTGAAAAGCAGAGATGATAAGACAAGTCTACTGGGTGCCTCAAGAGGCTAAAATCCTGCCTTTCATCTCAGTCCTTGGTTCAAATCCAACATGAGGCAGTTGTGACAAAAACAAAAAGCCCCACATATTGCCATCTGACATTGGTCCAACAGCCTCTACAAAATGAGATGGTGGTCACTGTCAAGTTGCTGTCAGAAAGATGCCACTGCAGCCATCATTAATCAGTCTGTGCTTGCAGGCTGCCTTACAGGGGAATGTGAGACCCGAATGATTTGAGTAAAGGAAAAGACTGTCACAGCTGAGAGCAGTTTCTCCAGTGGAGGTTGGGGTATACCAGCTGAGCAGGGCTGGGATAACTCTCAGCACTGTCTGCGCTTGTAGCTGTTCCCAGAACAGAGGACTTCAGTTTCCAGGGCTGTCAAAATGCCAATTTTGGCAGCGGTTAAAAAAGAAAAGGCAAAGTGGATCATTGAATATAATCACAGAGGAATGGAGAGCCGAAGTTATTTTGGAAACCAAAAGACCATAGCGAGACCTAGCTAGGAAATGCTGCTATGTGCAGCTCTGACAGCAAGGAGAGAACAGCACTGAACTGCTAATGCACGCTGGAGGACATGCTGAACACTAGGATATGTGCCGTAAGATAGATCTGCGACAATTACGTGTGACCATAAGGCAGCACTGGCTTCTTGCTGTCAGCCCCAGATGTCTGAATGTGTTTTATGCATGTTTGTTGGCTTTTTAAAAAGTGTAATAAATGATTAATTTTTAAAAATGCAGCAAGATTATCCAGCCCTGACCTGAATACCGTAGGCAAAAATAAGAGATGAAGGAATATTACTGAAGGAAATGAGATCCAGAAGGAAAAATTGTGGAGTAGTGCCAGTAACTCTCATATAAGAACCAGTTTAAGATCCAGAGGTTAAAAAGGACCAGGCTACCAGCAATTCAGTCACAATTTACATTGCAATCATACAGGTTTGGGGCTTAAATTTTTGAGAAGACTGTTGACACAGGTTAGAGGAAGTGAAATAACAGTGTTGGTTGGGTTTCACATCTTCAGTTAGGCATATAAGGACAGATCTGCAAAGGTACGCAGGTACATGGAGAATCTCACAGGGGCATTAAACCCCTCCAAAACTCACAAGGGCCAAACCCACGCAAATTAATTAGCTGCTGACACTCCCTTAAGCTCCTTTAAATTTAGTGGAGATGGGTTCCTGAATATTTCGGAAGATCCAGGGCAACAAGTCTATCTGCATCTGTGGCTGTCTAAACATCTCAGAAAACCTGGCCTCCACTGGCTAATTTCTGCACGCACATACCAATTTGCAGCCCCAGATCCTACTTGCATGTCTGGAATTAATTTGCTTTCTGCAAGTAAAGAACTTCTCCATGTGACTGTTTTCTGCCTTTGTGTGGTACCGGGGCTAAACTGCCTCTTTGAATTATTTCTTCATCTGCTTCCCCTTCCTTTATGCCTCTGCCCCGCAGGGACACATGAGGGAGTAGTGTGAGCTGTTGGTAGTTTGCAGCACCAGAGAGGACACATGCTATACCTGCATCCCCATTTCTTCAGGAGCTTCCATGGTAAAGGACAATCCAAATCCTCACATTGAATCCTTGAGCAGCTTTTCCCCAAAAAGTGTGAACTGGGGATCACAGAACAAGATGTAGTGAGGCCGGGAGCTTCATTCAAATGAGTAGCAAAGTGCCCACCAGTCAGAGCTTCCAATGACAGTGCAAGAACAGGGGCTTTTATGTTAAGAGAAGAAAGGATTTTTCTTCAGCCATATTTCTGTGATTTACACTCCCAAAATACCAACAAAATGCATCCTTTTGTTCCTTTCATGTGTACTGTGTTTCTGAGGTCTGCCATGCTCGTACCAGAGAACCTCATTAAAAACAACAAAAAGGCATCTAAATTAAATGTGTCATTAGCTGCACACTTTTCCTTATACATGTCTGGCTGTGTGTTTAGGTATGTGCAAGTGCATACGTACACCATGTGCATCTGTCTGTGCATTTTCCATACTGTCAGAAAGAAATGGAGTTCTCTAAATGCTACTGAGGTGCGTAAGTTACTTGCTTTCTAGGTAAGACCACAAATGGGTAAAAACCTGAAAATTTTGAGAAGTCCAACAGCTATAAATTCAGTCTTTCTGAAAATACTGTAGGTCAAGAATCATAATTTTTCTCATGCTTATACCCAGTCCTTACATTAAGGGCTGGTGTGAGCTCCTCCTCTCTTGCTCCTGCAGGCTGAACACCTTTGAGAAAATGGCATGACCCACTTCCCCATGTGCTAGAGCAGACGCTGTGAAAGGCTAGTCTACCATGTCTTGAACATTTTGTTCCCCTCTCCCCACTTTCTGTACATCTTTCACTTTCAAAGCTGACGCTAAGGCTTCTGGTGCTCCAGGCAAGCCATCAAATATCTGTTCTCACCACAGACACACAGACAAAAATAGTAATGGATTTCTTTACCGCTCCTCCTGTTTCCCTTCCCAGGAGATGCAACGGTTCATGTAGATTCAGAAGGGATTTGGTTCTAGGCTGTGTTAAAGGACGGGGTTTTTTTTTTGTTTGAGCGGAACAGCTAAAAGTGGAGTTGGAATTAAAATGAAGAGAGCTTGAAAACTGTAATGCAGATCTAGACGGTGACATTGTGCTTTGGAGAGTCAGAGATGAGCACCTTGAGGAGCTGGTTGTCCATTTGGTAGTAAGTCAAGGCCGCTTTTGCTTTTTGCATCACCCTGGAAGTCCCTAGCAAGTTGTTTCCATATAACAATTTATCCCACCTTACTGAGTACAGATGCAACTTTATTTTCTGGTTTTCCTCCTACAGGTCTTAAAAAGGGCAGGCCTTAAAAAGGGACCATTGCTCACTCACTGAGGTAGGGTATTTCTACTCTGTTATATTAGGTCACTTGCAAGGCCAGGCAGCATGTGATGCCTGCAGATTGCAGGGTTTAGCACTGACCAGGTAACACTGTGGGGAAGATTAAAAAAAAAACCAAAGGTCCTGTTTTCTTGCCGTATTCCTACATCCTATACACCAGTAGGCATTAAAAACACTCTAAAATCAAACCTCTCCCTTTTCTAGCTGGGGCCTGTGAGTGCAAAGCCTGATGTTTTAAAAACTGTTATCTATATCAGCTGTCATTGACAAAGGATAAAAGGAAACTGGGCAGGCTGTGATTTACAGCAAAATCAACATTTCTTCCAATACCTGAAAGGGATGTTGACCGAGATATGACCTGGTTAATTTCTTAGCTGCCAAAAATTGTGAATATGTTGCTAAATGCAGTATGGATGCAGACTCTGAGATGTATTAAGTTGAAACATGGAGCTGTGATATTCACTCACGGTGTGGATCTGCGGACAGTCCTATTACACTAATTATGAATCTGCTCACCAGGAGGCAGCTGTTGGCATTGTCTTACCTGCAAGTCTCAGACTGTGTGGGCTTTTTTGGTGCATGCTGGGACAGTACAGCTGGTACACAACAGATGGCACGAGGGAGTCCCTAGTCAGAGGATGCATATGTGCTCAGCCCCAAAGTCAAATCCGTGTTGCTACAAACCAGGGAGTTGTCAGGCAGAGCCCATGAACGTGTCCAGAAGGTGCCAAGAGAAACTAGAGTAGAGCTGCTAAGTTTGCCATTTTTGCAGTGGCCTAAGGGATGCTGTAGTTTAATGGACTATGCTGGCTCATTAGAGGTTTGCTTTCATTTTTGTCATTGTTCATTGTAGCTAAAGGTATCAAAAGAATTAAGCACCGAGGGACAGCACAGTGGGCAGTTCTCAGCTCTTGGCTATTTTACAACATCCAGGAGAGAACCTCAGGAGGAAGTTGAAGAGTGGGAATGAAATTTGGAACATACCATGCAGATAGGGTAATTTGCCTTGCTTGCAAAGAAGTGCCTAAATACAGGTATTTCCTGTGCAAGGAGAACCAAAAACATTCAGAATTTAAAATATACTTAAACACAGAAACCCAGGTGACTGTATGCAACCAGGAAGCAGGTGCTAGTTTTAAGAAAACCTCAGGGCTTGTTTAATAGAAGCACATCTGGTCTTTAAAATTCAGCGCAGGTGTTTGCATTTTAATTGCACAAATCTACCCTGCTGCCCCACGTTATGCCCTAGAAAAGTCAGAAGTCAACACTGAGATACATGTACTATTAATACAGATGTTGCTAATTGATCACATGTTGGTCATGAAATATTGACTTTAGACCTGTGGCATTACTTCTGTGTTTTCACTTGTGGTTCTTTGTCATATTTCATTTCAGAGAGATATTTGTGTCAATTAATGTTCTGTAGTTTTATGGGTTCCTTTGACTTTATAAGATGATCCAGGGTTTTATCCTAGGAGAGCAATATCTGCTGTCATCATGAAATTATTTCAAGGCTTGGCAAAATAATTGTCATTGATTTTTAGAGATTTTTAAAAATTCTTTGGCTGTCTTTTGATCATTTTATGGGCTAAGTTGCAAAACACAAGAAGAGAAAAATATTTTTGAAATGCAAAAGTTTTTCATAGTAAGAAAGAATGTTGGGAAATCATAGATGGGAGGAGTTAAGATTTATGTGCTGAAGATTAATAAACAGTCCTGAAAAAACAATGAAATATAGATGCATTAAATAAAATTCAGTGATGAGGAGTGAAGCTGATAATGGAAGTAAACTGGCTTCGTTTAAGATAAGAATATTCAATAAACCTATCAGAAGCATTACTAGGTAATGGAAAGAAGTGTCCATCTATAGCATCATTTGGACAAGAACAAAGCCAGTATTACTGGGGAATATGGGAAACTGAACATCTACAGGCTAGAAATTACGGGTTGGTAGCTGTTGTGGTCAGGATACCCATGTGCTGCCAAAGATTGTAACCGAAGATAACATGATAAAGTTCAGAAAAAAAAACCAGTCTATGGATGAAAACAAACAAACAAACAAAAAAACCAAACCCCACAACAAAGACGTCTGGATTTTCTGTGGATGTTTTAGTAAGGTCACTGTAGAGCAAGGAGTTGTAAGTGATGATCTGCAAAGCCAGGATCTCAAAGCTAATCTGCACTTTACAAGTTTGAAGTGTTTATTTTACTTTCAAGGATTTGTTTGTTTTGAGGGGTTTGGGTTTCTTTTTTCTTTAACTTTCAGCTCCTGAGCTGGAGTTCTGATTGTATCATTATTTCTTGAAGTATCCTGTGCAGGTGGCATACTTGGAATGGAACTGGTTTAATAACTGAGGGATTTAAGTCAGATTCAGTTGAGATAAAAACAAGGATGAATTAAGCTAGTTATGTTTCCTTCCTGCTTTTATCTATGTGACACTTCACTAGGCTAAAAATTATGGAGGAATGAGACATTTCAAGATGAGAATAAAGCAGACATGAGATACAAACATTAGTGAGGAGGTAACTATTTTATTTTAAAAAGCCTTCCCTTTTCAAACCTGTCCTTCCTGCTGAGAAGGAAGGGAAGGTGAGGGAAAGCTTTCCTTTTTAATTTAGAGATAGCAGAATCAGCCTGGAATAGTAAAAAAATGTTCTGCTCACAGGAGTGAAAGTCAGCCACTAAATGCCTGAAACTAAGAGGGGGTATGGCAAAAGCAGACAATGTTTGAAGACAAAGAAATACATTTTATGGCTGGGAGAGGACAAGGGGCAGGATGAGGAGCTCTATTTACATCAGAAGTTTCATGCATCTGGAGAATGCCTGACAGGCATAGAGCACAAAAAAAGGACTGTTTTAGCCATGGGGACCTCATTGTGAGGCTTTGAAAGCACATCAGGCTTTTGGAAAAAGACGGAAGCCTAAGTCAGAACCAAATTTAGGTTATTCAGCACAGTTATCATCCCAGTGACAAATGTGAGAACCGAGTGAGCACAAATACAATGGAAGGTATTTAAATTTGGATGGGTTTGAAAACAAATGCTTGATGAGGTTCATAAATGTCAAATGAACAGATGGAGCTGAGAATGAAAGCAGCAGGGAGATAAGGCAGAGATTGCTGCGAGCAGGGGTGAAAAACAGGAAACTCCAGCCGGTGGGCTATGGAGTGAGGATGAGGGATTGGGAACTGCCGAGATAAGAGCTGAGGCAAAGGCGGATATGGATGGTCCTCGGGCTGCAAGGAAGAGCTGAGGTCAGCAGGACCAGTTACCAAAAGAAAGACCCCTGCTTGCAAATCTTGGAATCAGAGAGGGTTCTGGAGTGGGAGCTGGGTGGGCAAGGGAACTTGCTCAGAGCTAAGGTGCATTTGAGTTTCCTTGCAGATCAGCTTGGTGTTCTTCATGTAGGACCATGTCCTGACACCGCCAAATTTTATCATTGCCTTATATAGGTCCATACATCCCTGACTGGATACTACTGCCTTATACACAACTGTTGCTGTGCAGTGGGTTTATATATAGCCATGTGGCTGTGTGGTCACCTGAAGTGTTGAGCTGTGCTTGCACTGCATCTGTGTCATAGGCACCAGAGGCTGGAGAATAAACCAACCTACACGTTTTTTGTCCTGATGAAATTAGGTTCTTTTTAAAATCAGAAGCAGCAACTTCATTTCCTTTCAGGGTATGTGCTTCCCAACATCATGCCCTTTATGAGAGTCTCATGAGATTCAGCTGTCTACCATAGAAAAAGTGACCTAGTGAGTGCATGCATGATGCAATGAAGTGCTGGTTTAGAGTCCTTCCAAGTAAATGACATCTTCTGTAAAGCTCAGCTGCCTCATAATCTCAGTGAGTGGTCTATCCTGATGCTGTCCAGTGACTTCTGCAAAATGGGGGCATGCTGCAGGCTTGGGTGACTATAAGACTTGGACACCTGCAATTTCCCTACATGTCAATTGCAACAGGTTTCAATAGGACATTCAGTGGCTCTCAAAACTAGGCTGTGAGCACATTACCAAGTATATACTGGTTCCTCTTAGCATCAAACATCAGGGTTTTGTCCACACTTTCATTTACCTTACAACAAGAAATATACAGCTTGCATGTCATTTATGTTTGTTGGTTGCCTGATTTCTTTATACAGTCTAGTTTACCATAGCACAAAAAGATGAGACTGCTGCTCCCAAACTTTGTGTTTAAAAGAGCCCTGACAAATTTTAAATACTCCTTTAGTTTCTTCTTTTTTTTTTTTTTTTACCTTGCTCTTGTTTCCTGTTTTACCACCACATTGTTTGAAAACAATGTGGCTAAAGAATAAGGTGGTCTTTTTTTTCTTAGTTTGAACATAGTCAATTTTTTACTGTCCTTGGGTACTGCTTAGGAGAGGGAACCAGCTTCTCAGGCAGCTTGTGAACTGCACTGTTAGGCTTACTGTGGTTTGGAGACCATCAGGATGTGTGTGTAGTAAAACTTTTATGTGCACCAAAATTCAGCTAGTAAGAAATTTGATACTACACAGACTAATGCTGTTCCTTCATATAGTTATGATACTAAAGAATTGCACTCAAAGCAATTTATTTTCCTTTCTCAACCCCCCTTTTTTTTTAAGGTGAAATCCAACTGTAGCAAAGGACCTCTCTTATCCATCCACCACACCAAGTACGAGCAACAAAAAGAGAAACGTAAAATGCTTAATGACTCCAAACACGTTTGTCTTGATATGGACTACTTACAGCACAGGCATGTTTCTTTTAAGAAGTAATGTAATTAGTCTTCCGTGCCATTCGAGAATAATCACTATATATAGTGAAGAAAAAGTTAAGAGTAAGTGAAAAATGTTCTGTAGGAATACATTTTTTTTTGCGGCCAGATAAAGGCACTTAAAGATGTCCTTACATGAAGACTGCTCCAGAGTTTTTTTTTTCACTATAAATGGTTCTAGTCCAATATTCCACCCTCCTTACGCTCATTTAAAACTGAATCAGAATTCAAATAAGGATTAACCACCCACAGAGTCTGGCACGACAATAGAGGTGCTCACTAACTTTTTTCCTACGCTTTATTAGCAGAGGGAATTTAGGTTAAAGAGTTTCATTAAAAAAACGTAATTTTTAATTCTTGACTGTCCGCCTTTTCTTTTTTTTTTTTTCCCCCTTCTCAATGACTGAAAGTTTCCACATGCCCTTGTGGCCCAGGGTAATCTTTATTCAATAAATATTTTAGTTAGTGTACAACAGACATTTTTATGAGTGAGTGGAGAAGTCACTCAGCACGACAAATTGTTTTGGTTTGCTGAATTGGAGTCTGGTACTGGGAAAGAAAAGGGAGAAATTTCTTGTCTATCCCTCTTTCACCTTCAGCCATTCGTTCAAAAGAGTTAAAATTGGACAAAGGCAACAAATACTTATGGATGTTTATGACATCTGCGTATTTAAGATAGCATTTTTTCAAGGTTTTTAAATGTTTGTAGCAAAGGAATTAAAGAAAATATTCAATTTTCAGTTATCAAACACAGGATTTATTGGGCTAAAATAGCAGTGTTTTTTATTCCATCCTAATTTTCAGATGTTAATGTGTTAATGGATGGTTGAATCTTGGATGCTCCAACTGACACTAAATGGAACCACATAAAATTACTGTTATTAAGCTTGAGAAGGCGTATCCAAATGTGGAATATAGCCAGGTTATTCAGTCTTCATCCCTGGGTATCTGCACATACAACAGCAGTAATGAGGTTACAGAGGTAACTGCATATGTATGTAACTATCTTCAGCAGAGTTTGGAGCTGTAGTTGCAAAGTATTGTGACATTGTCTGAAAATGTCACAGCGAAAGGGGTGGTCTGACAAAATGCTTTATTCAAGTTAATGCCAAAACTCCCACTGTTTTTTAATAAAGCAGGAACTTCACCTCTGAAGAAAAGTGGAATGCATTTCCCCCCAAACTACAAGGAACCGTGGTAGTACTCTGTGTTACTAAACCTTTCATCTGGAACTACCAGTCCAGGGAGGTTAAGATGAAAGCACTGACAGAGCACTGGCCTCCAGCATTGTGAATCAAGACCCCATCAGATTCCATCTGCATGAATGTGCTAGCATAGGTTGAGCAGTAACACTGTGCTAAGACAAGATGGAGGTGATGTGATCATTAAAATGTGAGTTTGACAGAGATTTACTGTCCTGGTTTATTGCATTACCCATGACTTTCGATAGAATTGTGCTGTCATACTATATAATTTCTTACCTAGGTTTATTAGAATGAACTTGTGAGTTTTAACCACAGCTAAAACTAAGGGGGTTGGCCAATTAATAAGAAGCTTCTTCCCTTTGCCCACACAATGCTGCATTTTAAAATCTGGTCCTTCCTTTCTATTGCCTAGGTTTCTGCCTTAGTTTTTCTTCCTTAACAGCTAATTCTCTGTGAGGGTGTATGTAATGTAGAGACAGAGTTCTCCAAACATCAGTATGTATTGTATGCACTGTGACTAGCTCCACTGAAACCAGGAAGATGGGATGAGACTAAGTTTTTGTAGGACTAGAAGTGAAATCGTACCACTGGGCTTGCTTAAAAGGAGATTCTGTGACTAGATGCTCCTGCCCCCTTTCATCTATTAGAAAGCCTGGTCCAAGAAAATTTTAAAAATCACATTTCAGCTGGAAAACTAGTTTTAGAAAATAATTCTTTCAATAGCTGGCATCTTTTTTAATTAAGAAGAGCTCATCTTTCAAGATACATATTTTCTCAGCTATGAATTTCTTGTCTGAATACATCATTTGCAAAGACACAATGTTCCCTGATTTAAAACAAAACAAAACAAAAAATCCCATACCCCACCAAAACTAATTTCCTTAATTTTCTCTTGGCCAGACTGCTACATTTCTATAGAATTACATCCAGTCCAGAAAACAAACTATGCAGCGGGGCTTTTTTCCAGGATTTCATAGCTTTTATTGTCTTTGAATAAAATTTTGTCTTGTGCAATGAGTCTGCTTGGGACCTTATCATACCTTACATTTCATGTAATACTTCTGGGGTGAGTGATCAAATGGTGTAACGGTCTTCAACAGTACTCTGATAACTCTCAAGTTGTCCTAGAGAGATCTTGCTCACCACAGGAAGTAAAAAAACCTTCAATATTCATCTGAGAGGTGTGAGAGCTTTATCTCCAGCTTCAAGAACAAGTGCTGTATCATCATGATGGGTATGGCCAACTTTCCTCTCCTGTTTCCATGGGCATTTTGCATTAATTTTGTTTTCAGTGCTTTTCCTTGCTTTCACAGTTTACACATTTTGGACGTTCTGCCTCAGTTTACTGCAGGAAACTGCAAATTTTGAGTACCTCCAAGTAACCAAAAAGACTGAACTTCTGACATTTTTTCTGTGATGGTGGGACACAGCTGCACTTATCATTCTCAGCAGAGCCCATGTAGCAATACATGAAGGCACTAGATGCAGGAATGATATCCACTCTGTTTAAACAGGGGCAGTAAAATACATCACTGTTCCTTCAGGAAAGTTTAGGTCAGTGTGAGGGTTGCTTTGAGCATTAATTGTCATCTGTGCTCTTTGATGACTACTGGCATGGCTGTTGACTACCCAAGTGGGGTTGTCTCTTTCTGTTACCCATTCAAAGCCGAGTTAGACATCAGCACTTCTACAGCAGACTAGCAAGGCAGGTGAAAGTGGGTCATAAGCATTGCACCATGCATGGGACCATGCTAGAAAACATTCAGACACAAAGGCTCAAGACTATTGCAAGGGCATGTAGTGGTAAGACAAAGGGCAACAGTTTAAACTAGAACAGGGTAGATTTATATTAGACTTTAGGAAGAAGTTTTATACTATGGGGGTGGAGACACGCTGGAACAGGTTACCCAGAGACATGTGGAGGCCCCATCCCTGGAGACATTCAAGGTCAGTCTTGATGAAGCTCTGAGCAATCCAATCTAGTTAAGCATGTTCCTGCCTATTGCATGGGGGTTGGACCTTTAAAAGCCCCTTCCAACTTAATGCATTCCATGATTCTATGACTGTGTGCTACCTAGTAAGCCCTACTTTTCAGCCCTACACTTTTATGTTTAAAATGAGAAATTTGGAGGACGGCCTGAGATACCTTTAACCTTCCTCAGGTCAATGCCTGTTGACCTGACAAAAGTTTAACAGGACAATCTGAACTTCACATGGGTGAAGTTACAGAGGTCCAACTACATGCTCCCAGGTAAAGTGCAAAACAAGAATTATACACAGGAAAAACTTGAGAAAACATTTACAGAAAGACACACAATTGAAGGAATTTTATGAATGGTTAAAAGAAGAAATCTGCTAGTCAGATATTTTTCTATAAAGTAGTTGCTTGTTTCTATTGTGACCAGTTCTTGGCCCTCAGTTAAAGAAGGTCAGGGAACTACTTTCAAGAGTCCAGCGCGGGGCCACCAAGATGATTAAGGGAGTGGAACATCTTCCTTATGAGGGAAGGCTGAGGGAGGTGGGCCTCTTTAGCCTGGAGGAGAGGAGACTGAGGGGGTGACCTCATTAATGTCTATAAATATATAAAGGGTGAGTGTCAAGAGGTTGGAGCCAGGTTCAGTGGTGTCCAGTGATAGGACAAGGGACAATGGGTGCAAGCTGGAGCATAGGAGGTTCCATGTTAACATAACAAAAATGTTTCACTGTGAGGGTGACAGAGCACTGGGACAGGCTGCCCAGAGAGGTTGTGGAATCTCCTTTTCTGGAGACATTCACAACCCACCTGGATGCGTTCCCGTGTGACCTAATCCAGGTGATCCTGCTCTGGCAGGAGAGTTGGATCTTTGGAGGTCCCTTCCAACCCCTGTCCTTCTGTGATTCTGTTTGATGTTATAAAACTGGTCTGTCCTGCACTTGCCTTCCAACCTCATGTTTTATTATGGACCTGCAAACAGACTGAAAATGACCAGCTAGAGAGACAGATGGAGCACAGGGCCTTTTTATTGTGTTCTGGGTTTTTTGGGTATTTTGTTTTCTTGGTTTTTAAAAAAAATTAATTAAGAAAACAGGTATCCAAATTAAGTGTTCAAATTACCATGACCAACTCATGTATGCCATTTGCATGAGTTGCTCACTTTTGCACATTTCAGGAAATTCATTTGCCTTTTAAAATTGAGGCTGCGGTGTTCAAATGAAGTGCCTACCCTTCAACTCAGTAGGTGCTTGATGGAGCTGAACAGCTGCACCAGCTTGAAAAGAGTTGCTATTGTGCATTGCACATTATGGTCCTGAGAGCAAGAACTGACTGCTGCCAACACTCATGGCTCTCCACATTCACTGCTGATAAGTACCCTCAAGTTGCAAAAATGATGCCACTGAATATTTTCCCCTGGCTCACTTTCCCCTTTAGTGATATATCCCAATGGACAAACCTTCTCTCCTGTAGTTATGGTCCTGGAGACAGGAGAGGTATAAGGGATGCTGCTATGAGTGATACAAATGGAAGACAAAGTGCTGACCTCTTCCGCTTCATCACTACCTGGCCCTTTTTCACTGGCTGCAGTCCCTTGGTGACACACCCATGGCTAGCCAGCATTAAACACTTGCTATTCAGTCCACGCTGCAGCCCATCAAGAAAGAGAAGGACATTGTACTGCAAGTGTCGACTCATTTTGTGTGCCAAGTGCAATAGTGCTAACCTCAAAAAAAATAATGCTACGTTCAAGTGCACACCGCGTCGCCTTACCGGTGTGCTCTTTAAAGCATTGTATTCTAACGAGGCAGGAGGCTCCTGTCTGATGATGACCAGCACTGGCTTCTTGCTCTGCTGGCTGGCAGGTGTGGGTAGTCCTGCGGAGGTGGCACAATCAGCCCCTGTGGAGGAAAGAGTCCTTCACACCACTCAGCAGCAATCTCTGCTGCCAATTAAGGAGATTTGTGGATGAAATCCAAGGGGAATTGCAACTCGTTTGCCTTGGCTGAGAGAATGAAGGCTCTGGTTTGTGCAGGCAGGGCTGCAAGCAGGGAGAAAAAGAAAGAGCTGTTTGCAAACAGCTCCCTTTTGGGAGACGCAGATGAACTGGAGGCTATTTTAAGATTAAAACAAAATTGGTACTTTTGAAAGGACAGGGCAAAATTTTTAACCCTTCATCTCTTGCTAAGCTAGCAGGCATTGGAGAAGAGAACGGTACAGCACTTTTAAAGGCTCTTACCCCCATTATGGTATATGAGTGAAACATCACTGAGCATTTGTGTGCTATTTATTCACTCTTTGTCACAATGGCATCGCTTTGGCATTCCCATCACGAACACGTTGGGACAAATGCAGCACCATGAAATGGATGGCTTCTGTGGGAGTGATGGAGGTAGTGGAAGGAAACCCCAAAAGACTTATGTTGCAAGGCTCTGCCCTCTGTGTTTTCCACCGTCAGACAGGGCCAAATAGCTTTTAGTGCTTGTATGTGTATGCATGGGATATCAGCTGGATAACCTGGCCATACCAGAATGTCCTTGACTGCCTCTCAAGGGAGAGCAAGATTTATTTTGGATTTGAGGGTGTCTGAGGTAATATCTGCAAATGAATTCTCAGTGGCATAGGTGCTGAGTTATGGTTCTTCTCAGGTAGTATCTGGGGCTGAGCTAGACAGAAAAGGAAGATTATCTCTGTCTAATATCAGAAACCTTATCCTTCCTTCTCTTTTGAAGAGCTTGGGTTAGTCAAACTAGGGAGGCTGTGTTGTAGTACCAACCTCTGTTAGATCAATAATCATTAATACTTCACGTTTTGTAGAAATCTGATTTTTTAGATGGTGAACTCATAGCAACCTCTCAAGTACAGGCATGACTGTGACTATTTTTGCATAAAGTGAGTTTTTCACTTTAAAATACTGTGTGTAAGGCTCAGTTATCACAAGTCATTGGACCCACACATGCCTTCCTTTATATACAGACCTGCCATCAAACTACCCTCTCTTATAGCTAGCAAAACTCAGTGGTATGGAAAGTAATCTGTTAGTGGAAAAATGGTCCTTAACCAACACCAAGTCATTCTGTTGTTCTGTGGCAGCATTACTGTGTGGCTGTAAATGAAGGTGGAAAGGATATGACTTGTTATTATTTCTGTAGGTGTATTACTAAGATAACACTTTAGATCCTTCTCTAAACAGATTTATCTGATAGTATTACATTTTAAAGGAAGTTGAAGAAAACAGCCTTCTTGGAAACTTGCAGTCATAGAACATCCATTGAACAGTCAAAAAAAATTCTTTTTGCAATTTTGTGTCTTCCAGAGGAATGCTGCCTTGGCCACATCTACAAAAGAGGTCGCTCCTTCCAGCGATATCCATCCGTGGGGCTATTGTGATGTGACTTCCTCTTCTCTTCTTTGGTGAAGGGTGGTAGGATAAAAATAAAATTTTTAAGAGTAAATCGTACTGATATATACTCTGCTGCCTCCAGGCACCATCAGAATTATATCTCCTGTTACTTCTCTGCAGTAGCATCTCTTAGCTTCCAAGAGAAATACAGCTTGCGTTTCTGCAGTTCAGAAACAGGATGTCCTGACGCAGGTCCCATAGAAGCTCTCTGGACTGCTCCAGGATGTGCCTCTGCACCGGAATACTCATTGTGAACATGGCACAGAGTCAGTTCCTCAAAAATCTCTAACAGTCTTCAAGTGTTGTTCACTGCCCTCTTCCTCCACACCTTCATCCTCAAGTATGAGACAACTAGCAGGATTTTTTTTT
>VZTU01030072.1:0-19607 GCA_013400835.1 Zapornia atra | reverse complement strand
CTAGCAGGATTTTTTTTTTTTTTTAAAGTTGTAGCACAGTGTTAATTACAGGATTACCCTGACCACTCCAGGACATGTATCCAGCTGGTCTCATTTCTGTGTGTGGGCAATAAACACCATGCACATTTCCTGTTTCCTGATCTCACACTGAGTATATTTATATGTATGTAGATTTGATGGTTGATTTCAACATTTATCACTGTTTCCCAGATCATTTCCGGCTTTCCTTCTCCCCAGAGCACATTCCTTCCTGAATTGTATCAAAGTAAAGTACATTTCTGGGTGGTGAACATTTGTTTCCGGACAGGTAACACCCAGCAGAAGCAGATAACTTTAGAGAGTTGATGTTTCAGCATGCAAATATTTTTGCAGAGCCACTAAATCCCAACACAGCTCCTGCACATCCTACTAAAGTTGGCAAACGCCAACTCTTTGCCTGCTGGTATGGATCAAACTTTTCCTCACTCTTCATTTTACTTGGAGATATGTACCATACAGCAGTTGGTGGCATGTGTAAATGTAGAGGAATAACAGAGCTGAATCTGAACAGCGAAGTTACATGAGTCTGTCATCTTTGCCTATGCATTGTATTTCCAGTGTTTTGTCCCATCTTAACTCACGTTTAGCATGTAAGGAATGGCTTTCATTGCACATAAGATAATACCTTTGGCTTTAACAGGTGCACAGAAGTTCTATTTTGTTGGCAACTTTGTCGTTATAAGGTCTGCCTATTAATTGGTTCTTTTGGTTTTGGGTTAGGCTTTTTTTATAATTCTTCAAGCTTGGGAGACCCATTTTTTGCCTCATCTTATACGATTCCTTAGAAATAAAAGATTTTTTTTTTACCCCAAAATAACCCGTTCTTTCTGTTTAAGTCTTAATATTTGCAGAAGATGGCATTTTGTCAACAGTACAAACAAAGTCTTATTTTTCCATCAGTAAACTTTTCTAGCATGAATGAAAGCCAGATCTGTACAAATCCACTAGTCAGCATTGATTTATTCCTGGAGGTTCAGCTCCCAAAAAGAACTCTGTCCCCATACCTTGCTCACGCTTGTTTTGGACCCAGCTTGGATATTCAACAGAGGTGCCATTTAAAACAGTTTTTTACTTACCTCTAAGAACTGAGAAAAGACCTTGATACAACTATTATTCAACACTGTACTCTGATTTCAATGATTCAAACTGTTGACTTCCACATGAAGGACTTTTTAGGCCATCAGTTTTCTCAAAACTCTTCATAAACATTCAACCAACCCGTCTCCTGCTCTTCACACAAAAATCCCTTGTATTTATGTAACTCTTAACTTTTCTGTCCAAAAATTACCAAAGTAGTATCACTAAGTTTTAGTGGCGATTTTTCAAGGAGTGATGTAGGAGTTTTGCCTCATGGTGCTTATTAAATTTCATGAGTCATATGACTAAATCCCCTCACAAAATTAATGTAAAGTTTAAGGAACAGTCAGTTAAAACCAACAGACACAGATCTAGAGCAAAGAAAACTTACCCTGACTAGAGGGGAATTGGGTTAGGGACTATTTAAGTGAACTGGACACCCACAAGTATTTGGGACCTCACAGGATGCATACATGACTGCTGAGAAAGCTGGCTGAGGTCACTGTGAAAACATTCTTGCTTATCTCTGAAAAGCCATGGGGATCAGGTGAGATCCCTGATGACTAGAGATAATAAATGTCACTTCTGTCTTAAGGAAGATCAGGAAAGAAGATTTGGGGAACTACGAGCTTATTGGCCTCACCTCAATCCATGGGAAGGCTGTGGGGTAAATAATCCTGAAAACAATTTCCAAACATACTGGGGACAAGAGGGGTGTTGGAAGACATCAGTAGGGATTTATGAAAGGTAGATGATGTCCCTTACAATGAGACAACTGGCTCAATGGATGAGTGGCAAGATGTGGATGCAGTTTAGTTTGACTTAGCAAAGGTTTTGTGGCTGTCTCCCATAACGTCACCATAGAAAAGCTGGTGAGGTGTGGACTAGGTAGTTGCACAGTGAAGTGGATTGAAAACTGTCAAAACAACTCAGCTCAAAGGGTCCTGAAGAGCAGCATGAAGTCCAGCAGGAGGACAATCATTACTGGTGTACCCTGGTGGTCAGCACTGGGTCCAACACTGTTTGACAGCTTCTGTAATGACCTCAATGATGTGACAGAGTGCACCCTCATCAAGGATGGTATAACCCAAAATTTCTTATGTTAAAACATAAGAAAAAAAAACCTTTTTGTTTGTTTGGTTTTGTGGTTTGGGGTTTTTGTTTGATTTTGCCGTGGCAGCCAAATGCTGGAACAGAGCCCAGAGAGGCTGTGGAGTCACCATCCTTGGAGACAATCAAACCCAGCTACACATGACTCTGAGCAACCTACGGTAGCTGATCCCGCTCTAAGCAAAGGTGGGACTGGGCAATCTCTAGAGGTGCTGGCCAGGCTCAGCCACACTGCGATTCTGTGACTGAGACAATTAAATACAATGAAAAATTAAGTTTTCTTTATGTTTCTAGTATATAAAGGAAAATGGAGCTTAAGGGTTAGAGTAGCTGTGTAAGAAAAAGTTACACAAGAGATGGTATTCTTTTTCCATCTTGGAAGTTGTTCCTGAACAGATTAATTTCAGCGAGGTAGGATGCAGTGAGTAGAATCATAGAATCACTTAGTTTGGAAGAGACCGTTAAGGTCACCGAGTCCAACCACAGCCTAGCCCTGCCTAGTCCACCTCTAGACCATGTCCCCAAGCACAACATTCACATGCCCTTTAAATACCTCCAGGGATAGTGACGCCACCACTTCCCTGGACAGCCTGTTCCAATGCTTGACTACCCTTTCAGTAAAGAAATTCTTCCTGATATCTAACCTACATCTCCCATGGTGCAATTAAATTGCAAGAACAACTCCAAATGTTGATAGCTTCTTATTGCATTTGTGAAAAATGTTTCATTCCATGGAGAGTACTTCTTAAGGCTTTGAAGTGCTTCATTTGAGACCAAAAGATAAGATACCACATGCAAAACAGAAGAGATATTGTATGTCTTTTCAGTGACTCTTCCCAAAATGTTCATTGAACATGTTTAAAAACTAGATTACATGATTCTGGTGGATTACACCTGGGTTAATGCCAGTAAATTACACACTCCAAGAAAGGTGAAAATCTCCCCAAACTACAGTGAAATTATTGCTGCCAAAACTGGCTTGAATACTTTCCAAAAGTATTTCCAAATAAAACTCCTCCATTACTCACTTGGGTGCCAATAAACAGGTCAACTTTAAACCTTGGAACTTTAAATGCAGTGAAAGCCAAGAGCTCATTTGTTACATTTTCATGACAAGCAGGGTTTTTTTCTTTTTTCATTTGAGCTATTAGAGGGCACTTTCTATATTAAGAAACAAGTTGCATGTCCTGGTTTTACTTAAGCTATCAACCATTTTTGTGATCTTAATAGAACAAAAGAACTGCAAAAATAGTTCCAAGATTAATTCCCTTGTCAATTAAATTGGTGAACATAAAGGGTTATCGTTCTCATCTATACCATTGTAACTGGGGAGATGACACATTTTTCATTTGGAAATTTATTGTAAGTGCCTAGCAATCTACCCATCCTTTCATGCCTTTTTTTTTTTTTTAATAATGAAAGTTAGTCTAATGATTAAATGTTTAGTAAGATAATTCATGATACTGCCTTTATTGAATCCAACTTGTCAGGGTTTCTTGTGTGTTAAGTATGTAATTGGAACATCCTACCAAATAAATGTAACAATAAAACATAATCGTAAAAATGCGTATGAAATAATTAGGGGAAAAGTATCTAGTTATGCATATATTTATTTTTCATTTTTCACATTCACTATACTTTAGAAATCTAAATTATTTTTTTTTGCAGTTGTTTGATCTCTACCAGAACACTCTGTGCCAGATTTTGCTTTTGTGCTACTTTAGTGACTATTGTGCAGCTGCATCAGCGAGATATTTAGTCCTCTGTGGGACCCCTTTGGAGGTGGGGAGGACAGTTCATTTCAGACAGTCATACGCATTTAGCTGTGGCATTTCCAGACAAGCAACACTATGTCATATTAGACAATGTCACACACACACGTGTGTGTAGTGCTACCTATGGGTGTTTATGGTACTTGCTGCAGACCGGCATGCTTCTTATTCAGAATTCTGTACACAGGGGCTGATTTTAGCTTTCCATTTCAGTCTGTGTGTGCATAATGCTTTAAATAAGTAGAAAGGCATTTTAACAGTAAAACCCATCAGATTTTGAAGACAGAAAAGTACCAGGCAGAAGAGGAGAGACTGAACTGATTTGCTTTAAAAAATGGAATTGAAGTGTGGAACAGAGCTTCACAGGAAAAAAAAAAAGTTCTGTAAAATCTCAAAACTCTTTGGAGAAAAGGCTGATGAAAGACTGAGAATAAAAATGATTCACCACTATATAGGAGGGGAAAAAACAAAGTAGAACCAGAAAAAACAGGTATTTGGAACAGAAAATTAAGATGAAGGAGAATGTCTTTAAAAAAACTAATTGTAAACACAAATTGAATAAAATTTTCAGTGATATAGTTAAAGAAAAATTTCAGTGACAAGAAAAAAATAAACCAAACACAACCCAAACCCCAAAAATCAAGGATTAAGCCTGTTATAACATGCATAGATATGTAAATACATGCATACATAGAGTCTACAAAATTACCACAGAGAAGAAGCTCTGTTCTTTGGGTTCCATCAGTGCAGAGAACCTGCTAGAGAGATCCAAGATCCTCATCTGATGTATGATATTAAATACAGAGAGATTTTATAATATTTTCCTTCTACCTATTATATTACTATTCTATGTTGTGGATTAACTAGGATTTTAGATATAACAGTACAAAGGGGAAAAAAGTCCTGGTGTCTCTGCTCTTTTTTGCCCCTTACCCCTGGAAAGTGCTGGTAAGTTCTGGAAAGATGGTATCTTATAAGGCAGTTTACTGACTGATAAAACTCTCTGTGCTTTGGAGAAGGAGGGGAAAAAAAGGGTAAGGAGCCAAGAGAGTGAAGAAACGCATTTCCTGCAGTGCTGTGCTGGAGGAGTTTTCAGGGTCTCAGGCAGTGTCAGCAGAGGGTATCCCCAGCCAACCACTCATTCTGCTGCTGCCTCCTCTCTGCACCCATGCCTGGTTTGGCATGTCACTGCTCTCCTTTCTGCTACCCATGCTCTGATACCAAAATCCCCATCCTGATAGCAGGAAAGGGTCAATCCTTTCATCTCCTGGCCTAGCTCCCACTGCTTGCCCTCTCCAATACTCAAACGTAAGCCTGCCCAGCTAAGGCATTGTTACAAGGACATCAAGTTCCCAGTAAGAAGTCTGATGCTAGCAAAATTACAAGGTGTTCACGAGAGCGTATGGAGGGCAGAGGAGCATGGCTATAGCAGGGGACAACAGAATGTGATCAGGAGGATCCCATGGGGCAAGCAGAGTGTGGAAGATGTGGTCAACTGTGGGAGGAGGGAAGGGAGAGAGGAAATCTGTTTGTCCACAGCACCTTGCTTTAGTAAGTGTAATGCTGTCACTTGGCACAAATATTTTCATATTTGATTCTTGTGACCGTTTTCTGCTGCTTTTTACACGCACGTTTTGACATGGGACACACACCAGTGTGCTATGACCCCATGGCTTTACTCATTTTTTACTACAGATAGCTAAGGATTTGTAGGTAAACACAAAGCAGGTTTTGAAGTAAAACTTTTGTTTTGTTTCAGGGTGGGTTTGGGTTTGGGTTTGGGGTTTTTTTCAGTATCTTAAAAGTCTCCAAATAATTGATCTTGGTATTTCAAAATATTATGGACTCATTTACTCTTCACATAAAAGTTTTTCCGACTTTCTTTCCAAATTGTATTGTCCCTGTTGGTTGTGTCTAAATGCGCGGCTCTGTCAATGCTAACAGTGTTGCATATAATTTGTGCCTACGGATATCTGTGGGATATAGAAGTAGCTTCTCAGATCTTTCTTTATCATCCACTTTGTGTTTTGAATTTTTCTTCACAGCTCCAGGCCAAGAGAGGGGAAAAAAATAATAAAATTGTTTTCCCCCCTGCATTGCTCAAGGGAAAAAATGGCGTGAAGCAATTAATCTGAAATAAAATTATTTTTATTATTAGTTCTCTCACAGACAAGTTCTAACTATAGCACAACTTCAGTGGAAAGCTCATTCAGCTATGCTGTATATTTCCACGTACAGGCAAGCACTGAAAATGTAAAGCCAAGATACAAAAAAGAAGAGCTATCCTTGCAAGCCCCTTGTGTCGATCGAGCATCTGTCCCAGGCATACCAGCCAGCAGAGACCTCTAGAGGCTGCTCATGGCTTCTTCCTCCTGCGCATTGGCATCCATCATACAGGAGATGCATCTAAATACTCCACCATCTGTGGGACAGCCATTTGCTCCCATGGTGCATACATGAAAGTCCCACAGCTTTCCCATTTCTGGACCATATGCTGCTCTCATTTATATCCCATGGATTTGGAACTGAAGCATAATGTAAATGGGAAAGCCTAGTTATCGGGATCTGCTGTTTAATTTATGCAAAACTGGGGCACTGTCATTCTGCAAATCATATGGTACATATTTTAGGAATCCATCATTTACATAAAGATGGGGGTGTCCTGGAAAGTAGTATGTGTATGAAGACACACATCTGAATCCCAGAATTCGCACCCAGATTTCTATTACTACCTCACCTTCAGACTCCGTGATATTCGTTTCTCACTTTTAGGTTAGATCGTTGCAGACACAAAGATGAAATTTGCATCTGGGCTAGGTTTCCCAAATGCCTTCAATATTTAGCTGCATCTGTGGTTTTCAGTTAGTCACTCTATTTTTAAAAAAATTCTAATTTTCCTCAAAATTCTGGGAAGTCTCTTCTTTCTGTCTTTAAAAAGTAGTTTTTTGACCAATTTAATCACCAGTCACACTCACCTTATTGCTTCCATCCATGCACATTCATATGTAATTCCATTACTTCCATGACACATTCTTTCAGTATGTTTGATTCCAGCATTTAGAGTGTTGTGAGCCCTTTGTTGATGCCAAGCTATTGGGGCCATGACAGTGCAGTCCTGAGGGCACCACCACGTCATGTGAGAGCAAACGAAACACTGACGAAGCTAACCTTGCCCACCCTTCTATGTTCCAATCTTGATTAGCTGGACACCTATTACTGTCTATAAAAAGGACTGGGGGAGGCTGCAACAGGGCAGACTCCTTATTGCATTTGCTACTAATTTGCATGCCCTTGTACATTTTTTGCTACTAATCTGCATGGCCTTGTACTTTTCTCAGATGACATGGGTTTCTTTTCTATTGCCCTGACTGAAGGCTCTTCTCCAAACGACTGTGGGCTAGGTCCTGGGTGCCTAAATGCTTCATGGATTTGAACCTCAATGCCTTCCTCCTGGCACCATGACGGTATCGCCTCTGCCTTAAGCCACCCACCCTGCTAACCACTGAACAACTGCTGATGTCACCAAAAGGCTTGTTTATTGCTGTTGCTGTGGCTGTTGCTGTGAAGAGCTTTATTGGGGCAGGCTGCTTTTCATGTCCCATTTGTGGGTCTTTCTCGTAACTCTCAGTATTGAAGATCCTCTTCAGTAAAAGAGCAAGAGGGTGGAAAAAAAGATGAAGACCTGCTGTCTCAGTTTACCCTCCTTTTACTTTTTGCAACACTACCATGCAATATGGAGGGTAGGAGAACACAGGGCTGCTCACTCTAACTCAGCCTTGAAGCAAGCTAGTAATACCACATATCTCATCAGGTTACACTAAGTATTTGGTACAAAGCTAGAGAAACCAGAGCATCTTGCTATCTCATGGCAGCGCGGAATTCGTATGTTGGGACACAACCATCACTTGTTAAATTCCTGGAAAGAAGTAGGTAGGATGAACGAACGATGGCTTAGCCAAGTTGCATATGTTGTTAAGTGACGCCACCATCTGGCCAGCTATTATTTTTCACAGCAGGCTGTCATGACACCCTTCACCAGTGAGGCACATACTTCAAAGTCAATGGCTTCAGCTCAGGACACTTGTGTCTGGACAGACATCCCTCTTAGAGACTAGGATCAGGACAGCTGTCTTAGGGTCAGCCTAGCTGTGTGAAGGAGAGCAGTGAGCAGAGGAGATGTGTGACAGTGAGATCCTAGCCAGTTGTGCTCTGTGTTTCGTTTGGACATTATGATTTCCCTGCTGGGGTCAATTTTGTGACCTGGTGGTGAGACCAAGTCACCTAAGGGTTGTTAAAACACTGGAAGCTCTTGCACATGCAGTAACAACATGAAGATCTTACTCATATGCCGAAGGCATGACAAAGTGAACCCTCAGCCAGGAAATATTAGCAGGGTCTGAATGATTACGTAGCCTGCCAATTCAAGACAGGCAGTCTCCTATCACATTTTAAAGTAATTTTTATGTTCAAGTAAAATGCAGTAGTACTTAATTAAGTGCAACCCTCTCTCCCAGAAAGTCCGTACTTGCTATGTTATACTGTGTGAAATTTATCTTCTTACTGATGGTTATAAACCTTCATCTTTCTTTTCAACTCCAGTTACTGAGGGGACCAAGTTTTCCCTTGCATTTTGTCAAAATGTCAATGACTGACTTTAGATGTTTGGCTCTTCAGAGGGCAAGTGGAAAGGTTTTTTTCGTTCCCACACAACCCCTGCTCATGTAGTACCTATTGCTGTGTGATTGATAGAAGCACTAGAGAAACAGGCAAAAGGCTTTTCAGTGTTACATGTTAGTTTCCATTTGCTTTCAGGGGTCTGTTGATTTTAAGAGGCTAGTCCATCCTCCCATGTAACAGAATATCTATCCTTCTCTGTCTTTGATCCTAATCACATTTCCCAGGCTGTATATTAACTACAGTCTCCTGAGTGCCTGATTTCATCTCTTTTCTTTCTTGTTCACATATCTGGTCAGAGAACTTACTGTCACTGAGGCATATTCATCCCAAGGTCTGCAACCATCCTCCTGTACTGGATATTGTGTACTTTATACATCTTAATGCCAGCTGTCTGGTAATGATCAGCAATGTGGGACTGATTATTGACTTTCAGGAGAACTGTTGAGATTGTAAATAATGCAGTCTGTTAAGTTTGATGAAGAGATGTGAAATTTTCTATGATTCATGAAGCCAAGAAGGATATTAGTCAAGAACAGACCTGTTGCTGATTACCCTGGCGTCTTTCGAGAACAATGTGCATTTCTCAAATCTGTCATGAAATATTCCACTTCATTGTAGAAAACTGATATTTGTGCACAGCCAAGACACAGATAACAGGAGTCAGAGGGAGGAGACAGGAGCATGCGCCTTGGTGTAATTCCTCTATTTCACCACACTCCAATCTGCATTCCACTTTGAGGGTTCACATATGAGTTTCTAAAATCCTAAACAACTATAGCAATTTGTCCATAATGACTTTCTATAACTTGATAGTGGCTTATCTGAGATTCTTTAAAAATGGTCATTTAAAGTATTTCTTTTCTTCTCTCTTCTCCTTCTTTGGTTTCAAATAAACATCTCAACTGATTTCATTCTCCATGATGGCCATAGACTTTATGTCTTGGAGTGAGTCTTGTGTGTCTCTCAATAACTAACTACATAAATAATATTAAATCACCATGCAGAATATAATTTTGTGTTCTTCTTCAGGTGTCAGATTATCATCAGTTATTGCAGGAAAAAAAATTAAGAATTGCAGTCTTGGTACACACAAATTTAGTATCTTTATTTCTTAATGTGATAGAAAGCTATCAACTGAACTTATCTGATCTCACCAACTTAACTGCCATATAGGCCACCATCCACACACATACTTGTGAAAAATATAGGTGTGCATAGAAGTACAAAAGGAATGTGAAATATGTGTGTGGTGATCGAACTAAAACAAATTCTTTCTGCTTAGCTTGGATCTCGTTATTTGCATGAAAAAAATTTCTGTGCAAATTCCTCTGTGAGAAAAAAACCAGGGCTTAACCATGGCTGTTGTAACACTTAGGGTTTTTTACCTTCAGTTTGTAAAACACATTGATGTCATCAGGTGACAAAGTATCAGGAGGCCAAAAAGCTGTCAGAGCAGTCCAAATCCAGAGACAGAAGCCAGGCCTTTGTATTTCCAGTCTCGTGTCCTGTGGGTCAGTCTGTCACGTACGCAAGGAGAGCTGAAGAATCAAGGGAAGTGTATCCACTGCACATGGAGAAAAAAGAGCAAGACACAGGTCACTGCCACATGTGAAATGCAAGCACTCTTTTCAACAGTTATCCCAAGGTGCCCCAAAGCAAACAGCCATGTGAATGGCGCAGAAGTCCCACAGCAGGACAGTTAAAAACATACACATTAGAAATAGCCAAACTGGCACAAGAATGAGAAATCCATTACAACACTGCTCAATTAATACTCACCAACAGGGAGGAAGGGTAGCACCAGCACAGAAGAGAAATCCTGTGCTACCTCTGTGCTATGGCTCTGCTGTCTTTTCTAGGCTCATGGGGTTCGCTCCCTGACTCTGCCCCCAGGTCCACCACTCCCAAGCACCCGCCATACTCTCCCCCACCGACCCACATCTTTCCTCCTCTATGTCCAGGGCAAGGCAATGCCAATGTGCTTGTAGGAAAATAACCACAGCAAGTGACATCCAGGTACATTTCCTTGGGCTTATTTTAGAATCTCTGTGGAGGGTGGTGAGTATAAGCATGTTGAATGTAATAGGGCAACGTAAGAGACATGAAAGTAACCTGGAATTTGACATTGTGTCCATTAATATCTACCATTTCTGACCAGCAATCAGTTTGTCTAGGTGGCACTTGAAGGCCTTGGAAATGGGTCTGCTTATGGCAGCTAAAGGAGATGAATGAGAAGGTACTACTCATGTCTGATTCTTTATTTTGATGGATGCTACTCTTTTGGTCCAAGGTAAGCAAAACCAATCACTGTTAAGGATTCAGTATTCAGTGTACTGATACTTGATAATATTTCTACCCAGGAAAGTAAGGAAAGTAATCTTTCCAGACCAGAGCTGATAAATGCAAATTTGCCATGCTCTTGTGCAGAGATGATGTAAAAACAGTCTAGTTCTGCATTTGTTAAGGCTGTTATCATGCCATTCCTACCTTCTTTTTACTTTGAGGATTAGTGCCAATGCCAGTGCCTCTCCCACCTCAAGTTATTTTGAAATTTCCTCATCCCTTTGAAATTCAGAGGAAAATGTTTGTAATTTAGGCTTAATGGAACATGAGTTGTAGTCAACTCAGCTCTGGAGTCATCCTTGAAAGGTCAAAGAAAACTACAGTTCTCTTTGGGAAGTTGTAACCATTCCTTTGGATGGATTTCTAATCTCAGGTCCTGGTTGGAAAAAGTCAAGCCCCAATACCTAATTCTGTAAACACTATGAATTTGTAATTGTACAAACAAATGGTTTTGGAAGGAAAATTGAAAATTAGAGTTGCTGTTCAGGAAGTAAAGAAAATGCCTGGAAAATACCTTTGAAATTTCTAACACTGAAAATCTCTTCAAGTTCTTGATGTTAAAAATCAATCCATTAAAACAAACAAAAAACCCAGACCCAAAACAAAACAAAAATACAGGACTCATTCTTTTCCAAAACTGTCAGAGTGTTTCATGACATACTCTCATAAGTATACTTTCATTTCATTCCATACTATCTGCAGCAGCGACTATGAAGAATACACTTTGCTATATTGAGTTAAATGATTGCACTGACATCTACTGGTATAATAATATTTTGACTATTATGTGTGATATTTGAGGTTAAAAAATTACAAGATTGTTAGTTGTGGTATAAGAAAACATAACTCCCTGCAAGTTTTTATTTTAATTTTCCTTTGTTGTGGTGGGTTTGGGGTTTTCTTCTCATTAATACAACAAACTATGCTGTCAAGCTCATATCTTGCTAATAATGGAATACATTTCCAGGAACTATATTTTCATTGTAATGAAATATACCATTGCCAGGGTTGCAATTGGAGTGGTTTTGGTTGTTATTTTGGTTGGTTGGTATACCAAGCAATTTTGGTTGTTTTTTTAGCTCTCCCTAGTTGCACACTGAACCAGGGACCAGGGATGCTATAGGCTAATTTGGCACTAAACAAATCTCATTGAAGTGACATAAAAATGATAGAAGATAAATTTAATGGTAGGCATAGGCTTCCTGAATCAGAGTTTAAATAGACCATTAGGAGTTCTGTATTAACACTCCAGCAGTACAGATGTCCTGCAGGACAGCAGCTGTGTGAAGACAGAAAGAGGTGAAACTCTCCTGAAGTCACTTCTGACTGAATTTATTTTGATACTTATTGGAGGAGTTTTTTATTTATAGCTGGCAATGCACACCATGAAGTGGAATTGAATACCATTAGCAATGAACATGCTAAAAAGCTAATGAGCAAGGAACAATACACATGAATTAGTGCTCTTCACATGTCATGTCTTTAAAACACAAAAAGACAAAGAAACAAGACCTTTTAAAGGCAGCAAAATTTCCAGTGGAACTTGTCCTCAGCCATATAACACATGAAGGAGGTTATGTTAGTCCTTTTTCAAATATCACTCTGTAACGTCCTAATAGATAATTTTTGCTGTATTTTAGATGCTTTCTTCCTCAAAACCTGAGAAAGAAAAAGGTATGCTAATGCACTGCCTTTTAAATGGAGTTTCATTGCTACATCTCAAGTCACATTTCACAGAAAGTCCAGTATGGAGAATGTTCTCTCTAATTTGGGTTGAGTGTCCTGATTGAAAAGCAGTATTTTTATCTTGATCAGGGAAGGGAGACACAATGGGCACTGTGCCAGTTCAAGAATAGAGAAAAAGGACTAAGAAATGGGATCTTCTAAAATTTGGTAAGAAATTTGTGTGCTTTGTCTTTCAAAGAATCTTTGAAAAGGTCTGTTTGATAATCAAAGCTGCAGGATAAAAATAGCAGCTGTTGCTTCATTTCTTTTTATGCTCATCATTACATCTGCTTCATTAATAAGTTGTGCAAAACACCACATTAAGACATTATAGGACCATGCTAAGTTGAACAGAGCAAATCCTGAAACTGTTGATTTATGTTTTTCCTGCAGTCAGGCAGTCGGGCAGGAGCTACAGTTTTATCCACTTCTTAAATGTGAATATATTTTTTATCTCTGGCTTTGGATTCTATCAATCAAAACAGTAATAAATGATGAAGGTTGAGATGGAAGAGCAGTAGTCTTGATACGTGATTAAATGCTTAATTGAGGAGGTGAAAATACTGACAGATGTCTTCATTACCAGGAGGTTTGGACACAAGGATATTCCGTGCATGCAAAGATCTCATATTATTTCTTAATTAAACATCATAATTACACTATATAAATCCTTTTATGCTTCAATTATTATAAGGACACATGATTCGTTATAGTTTGCTCAGAGAAACTGCTGACCAATAACTATGTGAAGTGCTTTCCCCTGAGTGATGTGAAACTTTCTAAAACTACAACAAATCACAATCTGACCCAGTCTAGCTATTTTGACATGACACGTTCTCAGTGTGGCATTAGAACAAAGCACTAGGAACAATTTACAATAAATAACTAGTTTATAATAAATGTTTATTGTTTAAAATATATGTAAAAGAGTATTTGAAAAGGTATCTAAAATACTAATTTGTTGTTACTGTAAATAGTAACAAGATAAAAAGCAGCTTGGGCTCCCTGGTATTAAAAAGACAGGGATGTCTTGGAAAGAGTCTGGTGCAGGGCTACAAAGATGATTAAGGGCCTGGAGCATCTCCCCTGTGAGGAAAGGCTGAATGAACTGGGGCTGTTCAGCCTTGAGAAAAGATGACTGAGAGGGGACCTGAATGATGTGTATAAATATCTGAAGTGTGGGACACAGGGGAAACGGCCAGACCCCTTTCAGTGGTCTGTGGGGACATGACAAGGGGCAATGGCTTCAAGTTGGAGCACAGGAAGTTCCTCACCAATATGGGGAAGAACTTTTTCACAGTGAGGGTGACAGAGCCCTTGAAAAGGCTGCCCAGGGGGTTGTGGAGTCTCCTTCTCTGGAGATACTCAAGACCTGTCTGGACGCCTATCTGTGTGACCTGTCCTAAGGAGCCTGCTTTGGCAGGGGGGTTGGACCTGATGATCTCTGGAGGTCCCTTCCAACCCCTACGATTCTGTGATTCTGTGAATCTGTGAAATGAGTATTGCACAAACATTAGTTTAAAAACAGTTCCTTTGCAGTGCTAATTTATGAGAGTTACATTATTTTAAAAATTTTTCAACAAAAAAATAATCCTTGCATATCAATCAATAATCTCTATTGCTGTCGTAATGGAAAAATCTAAACTGACATCCAGGGCTGCAAACAGTGAATTTATTTAAGGAATTATGGAAATGTTCCTGTAACTAGAAAACCTAAATATTTGAAAATAAGAATTTTGTACTCCTAAATAGGCTTAGAGTTTAGCTTTTATTTTCCAACTGTGAGAATAGAGCTTGCTCTGTAAAAGGAGATAAAGGCGAGGTATCTGTAAGGTATCTGTAACAACAAGGTAAGGTATCTGTAACAACTGGTAAGTTCTTACAGATGCTTGTTAGAAACTTTTCATATAATTAAACATCACACTTAGATGCCTATATGACCATGCCATCATGTGCCTTATGTATTGCAAAATTTTGCCACATATGGTGAAATCTACCACATACTTGTCACATAAAAAGTATGAGACTGGTGTGTGGCTGAGGGATGCCTGCTTGTTGAGTCACAAGTTTCAGAAAGGAGCCCCTTGCTTTCCAAACTCCTCAGAGAGGAGCCGAGTTGCAGCTAGGTCCAGTCCTAGTGCCAGACTTGGTCAATAGCTTATGTCTAAAGGAGATACATATCAAAAAACATATATCAGAGTCAATATTTTCCTGTCAGGCTTGAAGGACTTTCACTGAGACAGTTTTGCAAAGTTGAACCTAATAGAAAGTTTATTACAATGACAGATATAAACCGTTCAGGATTGCTGTTAATTAATGCTTGTACTGCAATAGTGTCAATACATGACTATAATGAAGATGCTAGCACAATACTATCCTGGATATTCTCACGAAAAGGGCAAAATCGCAATTGCTTACCAAGAAGGTGTCCCTGTCTTGGGCAGAGGAGAGGGAGCACAGCTCATTGACTGCCTCTTCAGGGTCTTCAATTTCTTCTCTCTGTACCCCAGGGTTATCTTCCTCAATATTCTTTATACCCCAGTCTTAGCCGTTACCCCCTCAGGGGTGACATTTAACATGATTTTAGTTAACATGATTGAATATTAATTTCATGGTTAGTGAAGCAAAATGTCTGACTCCAGGCACTGTGGCCTTCAAAATTCTTTGTAGAAACCATCCGTCTGTTTATTCTGCATTCCCTAACCATAACAGGGCCTTCTTGTGTACTTAAGACTCCCTCCTTCAGCTGCTTCTAACACCAACATTTCAGATCTGCATCTGTATAAAAGATAAGTGGACTCCAGTGTTTTTAACTTCTTAGGTGCAATTCCCACAATAGTTTATGACAGTAGACTCAACATCCACCTTTGAAGGACTGCCAATAAAGGAAGCAAGGGTTCTAGCACGAACTTGTCAATTCACTGATGCTGTAACTATGTAGTAACTATGCTGTAACTAGTAGTAATAGGTGAATGGTTGGACTGGATGATCTTTTAGGTCTTTTCCAACCTTGATAATTCTGTGATTCTGTGATTCTGTGAAGGCAATCTTAGGCAAGTCAGCCTGACTTTCTCTGTAGTCTGCGACATCAGATTTTAGATTTTTTTGAGCAGGTTGAGAGATGGACCACACAATTGAACTGAAGTACATCTCCTGTGAAGAAATATTAAGAGACTCCACAGTACAGTGATCTGGAGATCATCTAGTCCAGCCCCCCTGCTGTAGCAGCACCCCCTCAGCAGGTTGCACAGGATCGCATCCAGGAAGGTTTTGAATACCTGTAGAGGAGGAGATGCTGCAGCCTCTCTGGGCAGCCTGTCCCGGGGCTCTGTCATCCTCACACTGAAGAAGTTTTTTTCTCATGCTCAGTCAGAACTTTGTATGTTCCAGTTTGTGGAACAAACTTGTCCTGTCACTGGGCACTACTGAGAAGAGTCTGATGAGCATCGATGAGATCCTCTCCCATTCTTCTTTTACCTGGGGTAAACAAACCCAGCTCTCTCATTTGTTCCTTATACAAGAGATGCTCCAGTCCCCTAATCATGTCTGTAGCCCTCCACTGGACTCTCTCCAGTAGTTCCCTGTCGTTCTTGACCTGAGGAACCCAGAACTGGACACAGAACTCCAAAAGTGGCCTCATCAGGGAAGAGCAGAGAGGGAGGANAGGACACCATTGACCTTCTTGGCCACGAGGACACACTGCTGGCTCATGGAGAGCTTGTTGTCTACCAGGACTCCCAGGTCCTTCTCTGCAGAGCTCCTTCCTAGAAGGTCAACCCCTATCCTGTACTGGTACTTGGGGTTATTCCTCCCTATGCATAGGATGCTGCACTTGCTCTTGTTGAATTTGATTTTGTTCCTCTTTGCCCAGTTCTCCAGTCTGTCAAGATCTCACTGAATGGCAGCACAGCCTTATGGTGTGTTGGCCACATGTCCCCATTTTCTATCATCAGCAAATTTCCTGAGGGTGCACTGGGACCCCTTCCCTAGGTCATTGGTGAATATGTTGAATAAGACTGGACCAAGCACTGATCCTTGAGGTACACCACTGGATACAAGCCTCCAAGTAGACTTGGCACCACTTACTGTAACCTTTTGGGCTCTGCCAGTCAGCCAGTTCTCAATTCACCTCACTATCCACTCATCCAACCCACACTTCCTAAGTTTGCTTACAAGGATGCTATGAAAGATGGTATCAAAAGACATCCACTGCTCTACCCTTCATCCACCCAGCCAGTCATACCATCACAGAAGGATATCAGATTGGTCAGGCATGATTTCCTCTTTGTGGATGCCTGTTGACCATTCCCATTAACCTTCTTCTCCACATGCTCATCAATAACCCCCCGAATATTTTTGGGTTGTTCACCCTGGAGAAGAGAATGCTCTTATGGTGGCCATCCAGTTCTAAAGGTGGGTTTATAAGAAAGACGGAGAGACATTTTTCACCAGGGCCTAGCGACAAGGGTCAATAGTTTTAAACTGAAATATGCTATGTTGAGATTGAATTTAAGGAAGAAATTATTTACCATAAGGATGGTAAGACACTGGAAGAGTTGCCCAGAAAAGTGGATGCTGCATCATTGGAAGTGTTCAAAGTCAGGTTGGATGGGGCTTTGAGCAACTCAATCTATTGAAAGACATCCCTGCCCATGGTGGGGAGCTGGACTAGCTGATCTTCAGAGGTCCCTTCCAAGCTAAACCATTCCATGATTCTATGATTTTTCATTGTGTCTTCTTTCATGAAGATTATTGGTATCTATTTTAATAGAATATACTTGCTAGTTAGCTATCTTACTTATTCTAGCAAGGAATCCAGGCATCCACTGTCTAACTGTTTGCAATGAAGAGTATGAGCCAATTATCATCATAAAAGTAAATACTTTCTGTACCCCTTTCTGTCTCATTGTTTTTCATGTCTTTGTCTTTAAATTTCTGACAGATTTACTTCCATAATTTGTTTAAGTGGAAGATAAAATGAACTTTTGTTTCCTTTTTTCCCTTTTTGTCTGACTCTCTGCTCTACAGTGTCCCTCAATCAGTGTTGGCTTCCTGTAAGCAAAGATTGAAACAGCTATTGTGGCATCTGTTGGGGAAAAACGTTGTACCAATCAATTAAGTTTTACGTCTTCAATTTAAATAATTTCTCTTAAAAACATTGCCTGTATTTTATTGTATTGAAAAACAGTGATGTTAACCATTTGCATGCATTGTGGATTATTAATTCCCTATAATCTGTTTCATAATTACTTGTGTCTGCATGATGCAACCTCATCAGTACTGCAAGCAAGATGGTTACACTGGCACAGTGTCCATCTGGGCTAAAATGATCCATTGCCTAGAGCTAACTAGCCGAGTCAAGGTACTGTATTAATGCAGATTTAGTGTTTCTGGTACCTGTGCCATCCCTTGAACACCTGAAGCTAGGTTGCCTGTCTCTGCACAGGAGTGCGTCATGCTAGGTAGGCATATCTGAAATGCTAGGTAGCAACAAGAAGCCAAGACTGGTCCCAACAGCAGCTTGAACCACCCTTGGGATCAGTTCGACAGAGAAACTACTAGGGACCTGGCACCTTTCCTGTTTGTAATAGGTTCACCAAGTTGCAGTGACAGATACTTGATTACACTATCTGCTCCCTTTGCCCGACACTTGGTAAACGTAGTTTTCTCTAAGTTTCTCTTGGGGGTTCAACTGATTTATTTACAATTTTGAAGAGAAATTAAGAAACCCTTTTTTGAGCCATCTGCCAAATTAATTTGAAGTATAAATCTCTTTTGTTGATTCTCTGAAAGCTTCTATGCAGAAAATCTATCAGATTTATTATTTCACTCATTGGAGAAATGCTTATTGAGTTTTAACAGATGTTCAAATTCCATAATTTCTAGAGTTTGCAATTCCCCCGTGGTATTAATGAGCATCTTTGGTAACTCTGGGTTACCAGGCATTTATGTTCCCATGGAAAATTTGACTACTCAAATCTCCCATCAAGGCTGAAAAATCACTTACCTCCTGCCACACTTGCAGGGAAAATACCCTTGTAAGCAATGCATGACTGTTACGGCTGTACTTGGTATACACACTCCCCTATCAGACTGATGATGCTTATGGCTTAATGAAAGCTGGAGGCAGCTGAAAGTCAGAAGGCAAAAATAGTACATTATTTTATTTTCTTAAAACTGTCTATATCTGGGTTTAAACAGACTGTTCCTGAATACAATTGCAGAGGTAAAAGCTTACTATATTACTCAGAAGATAAATTTGAATGTTGAAAATATTTTGATGATTTATTTTACAATTCACAGAAAAGGATTCAATTAAGGATATTCCCAGAGACCTGTTTTGATGTTTTCCTGAGACAAAAGTAGAAGGTAACCAGTCTGAACCTGGACCCAAAGAAAATGTGATTAGTCTAGCTTGGTATATGCTTACGAATATATTAGATACCTACTTTTTGCTAGGACTTCAGGTTCTTAATGGAAGTACTGAGATATGAGATGTTGTCTTACAGAATGGTTCCGGGCCAAAAGCTGCCCTAGCAGGAAGAACTTGGTTAATCTTTCTCCCTTCTTGGACTGAGACACTTCCTGTCATGTAAAGTTTGTGAATCATGAAGTCCTCTAGGTAGTTGGTACCTAAAACTAAAGCTTGGCTCTTGTTCATGCAGAGTAGAGATGGCCACCTGGAGTGTAGCAGTCTATGATTCAATTTTCATTCCTCTTTTTGTTTGGACTGAGAGCTCTCCTGATCAGGAGCACTACTGTGACTTTCCTGGAGTGAGCTAGGTTAAAGTCTTCTGCTTTTAAATGCCATTAATACCATGAATGAGGACTGCAAGATCACAGAATCAGTGTTGGAAAAGACCT
>VZTU01030071.1:0-14784 GCA_013400835.1 Zapornia atra | reverse complement strand
CATTTATTGCCATTCAATGCAAACCTCTTAAGGCAATACAACCCTGGCAGGAAAGTAATGCAATCATGCTATGTTTTGCCTCTAACCAAGAGCTGACAGTGCAGAGAAAAGAAAAAATAGGGTATTTACTTGCATTTATCTATGGTTTCACTAAGTTTTTTATGGTTTTTCCAAATACAAATACTTTTGGCAGACTTATTTCATAACATCAAATTCNATACTTTTGGCAGACTTATTTCATAACATCAAATTACAGCCTAATTAAATTCATGTGTACACATTAAGATTATGATGAAATAATATCCCATGCAGATTCTTATGAGACCAAGAGCATCAGAGCCATTTGTAGACAAGGAAACCATTCAACAGCAGTTTCATTTCAAGCTGAATCATGAATGCATGTGTCACAGCTCATACATACAACGTAAAACGCATACATCTTTCTCCACAGGCAAGAGCTGAGGACCAGATGAAAGCACAGAACACTGAAGAGTCAGTTATCTAAGCAGAAATCTTGTGATTTATAATTTGAATTAAGTTATTTCTACAGGTATGGAAACTGCAAGAGTCAAATATGGCTTAAGCTTTTCTGTGCTGTTTCCAAAAGGAACATTTCATTTAGAGTAGAAACATATATTATTTTTCATCTTTAAACAGACACGGCATTATTGCACTGGAGGACGAGTTTCTCCAGCAATGTTTTACACCATCTGCCCAGCAATTAAACTTTGTAATTTTTACTAACTGCTGAAAAACTATCTCTAGTTTTTATTTCCCTTATTATTTTGCATCACTGCTTCAGAACAGCTTCAAAAGGAGCTGTTAAAGTAAGAAAAAAAACCCACTAAACACACCACCAAGGGGGTGGGAGGTGAGGGGGAAGAACAAAAAGGAGCATAAATGTATCCAACTAGGTATCAAACTACAGAGGAGCTTCAATACCACCATCTGGCCCTCATCATAATAAGACCACGTAGTCTTCCTGTGGCTAAAAGTAACCTACACGACCGTGGGCACCCCAAAAGAGGGAAAAGATTTGAAAAACAAGGAAAGACTGGAACAGATTTTCTTAAAATAAGATGTAATTGCACTATATTGTCAAAACAGAAAAGTCAACCCTTTATTTTCCAGCTTTACTTGATAGTGGCTTTTTCCCCTTTCCTGTACAGACCCAGGGAGCATAGCAGGAGCAAGACTATGAACTCCCAAAGACTAACAGCTATGAAAGCAGATCTATGGCTGCTTCCTGTCTAACCAATATTACCTGGGGAGAAGAATGCACTTTACAGTCTGACATAATAAAAAAGGAACAGAGGAGGGATGTCAGGAAAAGGGGAGTGAGACTATCCAGAGATTCATATTGCAGACAGGAGGTTATAATCAAACATTTTTATTATGGGTAAATACAAGATTTGTCAGAAGTATATTATTTTCCTAGCCTGTTTATTTTCTCAGAGGTTATGTGGCTCCCATCAAAGATTAATTTGAAGGATTATCTCTGACTCCTGAATGCAATTACACTTTCCCACAGAGAAGATTATCCTTTCGTCTATTATAGGAATTCTCTTTGCTGGAGGAAAAAAAATAAATTAAAAATCACAACAAAACAAACAAACAAAAAAAATCAAAACCTGACTGAACAAAACTCTGAATCACTCTGAACTGCTATCCCAAAACAACAACAAAAAATCTGTTAGCCTCAAAAATTAAGATACACCCTAACCACTAACTAGTCTCTTCTCTTTCCAGCACTTTCAGTGACTTTTGGCACCTCCTGTATTATTCAATCCTGTATTTTTCAAGAATTCCAGTCCTCCAGACCTTCAGTCTTACTAGCCTGATCTGCCCTGCAAGTCTGGCAGAGCCAACCTGCTGCAATCTTGCCACAAACATCTCGTTTAAAGTTTTGCTTAATAATGGTTACAGCTTTTTACTGGAATTGCTGATTTTGACTGACTTGTGCATGTGCTGCTGCTGGGTATGTAATATTAAGCAGAACTGGGAAAACTTACCTGTGAATACTGCAGTATATAAAACTTTCAAATTGTACGGAAAACTGTATGTTTCTTTTTAAAGTAAATGATTTCCCCAGGCAACCAGGTTTTTGCTTAGTTTTGCAATCTGACATCCAGGGCACACTTCAATTCTGAACTCCTTTCCGTGTGATACTACTTCAGTATCAGTATCACTTACACACACCTGAAGTCTATCTAACAACTGTCAGTTAATAGTTAGACGAAGTGGCAGCTTGTTTCAACAGGTTGCTGCTGTGCACGTGGTGCTCAATGGGAGTGTAGACGTCAAGCAGTAACGTCATTTCTCGCCATCTGGGAAGAAGCAGATGTGACCAATTCTACCTCACAGGATCCACAAAATAGAGCGGGCCACTGTCTGTGCCTGCTTCCATGGTGGTCAGAGCACTACAGTATAACTCAGTTTGGACAGGATCTCCACAGGTCCCGTTCAGGACAGGGTCAGCTATGGGATCAGACCGGGTTGTTGAGGGTTTATCTTGATAGCCTCCAAGGATGGAGGCTGCACAGCTCCAGTGGGCATCCGTTATACTGGTGGGTTGTCCTAGTGGGGGGAAAGGTTTCTCCTTACATTTAGTTTGAACTGCTCCCTGCATCCTGTTTCAATGTACGTGCAGTATCTCTGACTTTCCTACAATCTACCACTATGAACACTCTGGGTTTGCTGTCTTGACATCCTCCTCACAATTGCTGTGAGGCTAATGTTGGGTCCTGCACACAGAAGGCATCCCTCTCCAATAGGAGTAATTCCAGCTCACTTGGCCTCCTCTCAAGAAGTGTTTCAGCACTTGACCATCTTGATGGTCTGCTGCTACACTTGCTTCTTTTCCTCCATCTTTTTCTTGTACTGGCAGAGGAGACTAGGGGAAAAAACTGGCTGCAATATTTAAATATATATAAAACAAAACACTCAACAGAAGGAAACGGTCATTTTCCTCAACCTACTGTTTATAAAGCCTGTGATGTTTGTTCTTTTGACTTCCTTAGCTGCCAGGGCACACTGCTAGCTTGCGCGCTGGTTGCTGTCTTCTGGTGTCACCTCCATCTCTACAGAGCTGCTCTCCAGCTGTCAGTCTGCAGCCTGTATTGCTGCCAGGGCCTCTGTCTTGCCAGTCACATTAGGAGGAGATTGTCCTTAAACATGTCAGCTTTCCTCAATGCCTTTACTTTCTGGTGCTGCCTCCAGTGGCATGTCATCTACCAGTTCCCTGAACAAGACAAAATCCGCTCTCCCAATGTCTAGGGTCTGGACTGTGCTACCTGCCCCCCTCAGGACCTTGATCTCACCACCACAACCAAGACTGCCTTTGATATTATATCCCCATATGAGTTCTTCCCTATTTGTGAGAGGCAAACCTGCTGCACATGAGCCTTGGATGGCCCATTCAATACATATCTGTATCAAACAGTTATCCCTCACTTTTTCCAGAAATTTATGTCCTGCTTTACGGCCCTTCCAGGGGATACTAGGGGACTGTGGTCTCAGGAGAACCAAAGTAAGAGGCTTTCCTCAGTTGTTTAAAGGCTGCATGCACTTCACCACCCTGATCAGTGGTCTGCAGCACACTCCCACCACAGTCTCAGGTTTTCTGGCCCCTCCTCTGACCTTAACCCACAAGCTACTCCTTCACATCATGGGCAGTGCTTCCACTTGTCTCCCCTACCTGTCTTCCCTGAGGAGCTTGTATCTGTCCCTTACAGATTTCCATTTGCATAGACTACCCTACCACGTCCCCATTAATTCATTGGTGTTTTAGTTTGTGACCAGATACAAGTCTTGTTCTTCCTGCTTCTCTCCCTGGCTGTGTAGATGTGTACTTGTGCATATACAGGCCTCCTTTCTCCAGAACCATCAACACTGCAGAAACTCCAGCACACTGTCACTCATAAAAGTTCCTGCAAGTCTAGATATGTTCTAGACTCCTTTACCTAACCTCTGCTGCTACAGTAAAATGCTCCTATCATGCTACTACTCTAGGAACAATTTTTTTTTTTAAGGATGGGGGGAATGTGATTTATTGTTTCATTTGGAGAAAACACAGAGGCTTTTAATATTTCTGTGGGCGTTTTTTTTGGGGTGTGTGTGTTGGTTGGGTTATTTTAAACACCATAAATGTACTCTGCAGTAGTTTAGAGAATATTTTTCCCCTATATTATTGGAGAAATAAGTTAATTGTTTAGAACCTGATCATTATCATATTTTGTGATGCAACAAAGCTAGGCATTAATATCTTCCACGTGGCTTGAACTTCAGCTACACAATTCTTGCTCTTTGAGCTGGCATGCCCTTATTCACTTCAATAGGTGGTCCCCTACTCTACAGATTTTTCTTCTTCATTCTTCAACCAAAATCAACATTTCTTTTTCTTCTTCTCTGCATCGATTTCTTGTAGCTTTCCTAAAACAGCATCTAGGTGAAAACTTCAATAACAAGACAATAAGAGCGTGTATAATCCCTTGGGTGTCATTGTTAAACACAAAGATACCACAAACAAATCAAATACTGCCTTCCCATTTTTGTCATCTCATGTCAAAATAAAAGAGTGATATAGAAAGACTTAATAAAGATTTCATTAGTAATGATAGTGCATGCTAATGTATGAAAGAGTAAAAATGCTAGTCATGAAAGGACTCTGTGTACCAACAATTTTATTGTGGAGTTCCAATGAAAAATTTCTTTTTATTAAGTAAGAAAACACCTTCTACATTGAGATATACTTGAACACAGTTACCAAGGATTTAAAATGGGACAAGGACTTACGTTTTTTAATTTCACAGACTAGAAATCACTATTTACTATGCAGTATTATCCCCACGTACATCACGATACCTCCATGTCATTCAACCCCCATAATTCTATAGGAAAAATATACCCATGAGCCCCCTCATAAACCAAAACCTCAGCCACCTCCTCATCTACAGGGTTAGCTTTCGCATAGTTCACCGATCCTTACAGACAAGCATACAGGAAACTTGGGAATTGACTTTGTATCCCTTGCATAGAGTTTCCCAAGCAAAGCAAGGAAAAGCAACACTTTGGCTCCAGAGGCAGTATTGCCTCCATAAATGTAAATAACAGTGGGGCATAAACTAAAATCTAACAGGGGCAAATACACAACAGACTCATGACACAGGGCATGACAAGGAGGGAGAGGCATAATACTGGGTTGGTGGGGTTCCATTCAAAACAAAATAAAGTGGTGGTTTTGATTACATGCAGGAGAAAGTTTGGTGAAAATTTCCCAGAAGAGGTTAGGCTTTTTAAAGCCTGTTAAAGCCCTGGAGTAAAAATGTTTGTTTCACTTAGAATGTATTTTACACATCAGTACAGAAATATTCTTTTGTAGTGAAAAGTTAACTTGGTAAGCTTTATTTTATATAGTCCTAGAATCAAATTCTTTAACAGAAGAAATGACATTCTAATCTGTACCATGCCATGACCTTTCACCATGATTTTCCTTCTTATCACTCTAAATAGCACTATGTATAGAGTATAAAAGTTTCTGCAATTATTTGAAGAATATATGTTATGCAGTAGTCAAACTTAAACCTGTCTCATCACAATAAAGTTTTTGGCAAGGCTAAAAGTATTTTAACTCAGCCAGTTTCCTATGAAGACACTGACCTGTTGGTCAAGGAATGTCACTATCTAGAAACACCAAAAAAGTAGTATTTTAAATCTTCTAACTCATACCAAGGAATGAACAGTCAGACAGAAATATTGCTGCATTCTTAGCTGCCAAATTCAAAATGCGTATCGTTTTCCAGGTTGCCTTGTACATCTGAAAATGGCTTTCTTAGTAAGTAGTTACTGAAACAGCTTTTTCAAGGTATATATTTGGGTTGCTGAAAAGAAATTGCCAAGAGTAAGTCTAATCAGAACAGAAAGTACAGAACATAGCACTTCAATGAAAGACATAAATGTAATTCCTGCTTTTAATTGTGTTAAGAGCCCCCAGATAGCTCATGAAAGTAAGTAATCTGGTGTAAATGCTCTGGGACTTGGAATGTCCTTTTGCCCATTTAGTCACACTAAAAGCACTCGGCAAGGCCACATGCTAGGCCTAAGCTGTAGATCTGATACATTAAGTGTTTGGAAAGAATTAGGAGCAGGCTCATGATAAAAATGAAGCCTCAACAAACTTAACATAAACAGCCCACTTGATACAGACGGGTATTTCATTCTGGAGCCAAACCAAGACAATACAAACAACTGGCAAGTCCTTCAACACCAAGGCAAACTGACAGCTGAGTTTTTATTGTTCTTCCCCAAAACATTAAGATACAAGTTAGAAGGCCACGATCCCTTCTTTTCAGAGTTATGCCAAGCAGGGTATAGCCGAAAAGACATGCACACAACTTGGCAACATCTTTTAAAATGCTCTTATTCTGAAGTAGTTGAGCTGGATTGGGTGTCCAGCATACATCAAAGCAACTCTAAAACTGACTAAGCTTTACTAGGTACCGAGGCTTGGGAATTGGAGGGGTCTTTACCAACTTCTGTCATGTTACTTGCCTTCCTATTTTTGCAGTGGTCTCCTTCCAATCTTCAATCTTCCACAGAAAATAAGTCAATGACTGAGCAGCTTCGTACCTTCTCTCCATACAAAGGAGAGCAAACACTTTGTTTTCTCTCTCTTTAAAAGAAAATCTAAGTGTTCTGTCATGGAAACTGATAGCATAAAAATTCTGTTCCAAGAACCTTACAGTAACTTTATGACTCCTCACCTAAAAGGAATAGAAGCGTTCACAGATTTTCACTACCACTGACACCTGCAGTGTTTTGCTCCAGATCAATCCAAAGACTTACTAGTTCATTTCTCAGCACCGTCACACCATCACTACTAGTCAGGAGGGCATTCTAGGTGATACAGTTTTGAGGACTTCTGGATACATACAAATTGGCTCGGAGTAACAACACTATTCCCTCAACATTGTAATCACTGGACACTCCAAAAGTACATTCAAAGCTATGAAAAGCTCCAATAAACTTGGATTCCCCATGTTATTTTGCAATAGGTTTATGTATAAAGCAAATCAGTAATTTTTGAATCTCTCATAACAAATACATCATATTGCTTGAAGTGGAAACTTCTATTTTATGAATAAATATGATGGCTTTCAGAGGAAGCCTGGAGAACTGATAACATTCAAATCCCAGTCTTTCACTGTAAGAGAGTATCTAGTATTTTAGGTTAAGCTATTTCATTCTGGTCCTAGCATGACCTAACTTCTCAAGGTATTTCTAGTTACAATTTTTGTCTAAAAGTAAACAAATCAGACTATACTTTTTTTCCACAAAATAGCCTGAAAGTAGTTTATCCAACAAATGATCAGAGATACATCACAGGTTTTACTCAAATATGGAAAAGAAACTGGAAGTCTCTTCCCCTTTCATATGCCCTTCCTAAACTCAGAGCAGAGCTATTTTCTTCCAGCCCCACAAGACACACGATTTAGCCCTCCCCTTGCCCCACTGCGTCTTTTGCACCTGATGTAACTGCCCCGTTTATGCATTTTTAAAAGATGAGGGTTTTCTAACATGGCCTGTATGTCTGCAAACATAGTACAAATCAGGAAAGATAAGACATTTGCAGCACTGGAGAGAAATCTACTATGTTGGCTACTACTACTGACAAAAAGAATAAATACACTACAGGAAGAATTCACAGAATCACAGAATCGTAGGGGTTGGAAGGGACCTCAAGAGATCATCGGGTCCAACCCCCCTGCCAAAGCAGCTCCCTAGCTCATATTACACAGATAGGCGTCCAGACGAGACTTGAATATCTCCAGAGAAGGAGACTCCACCACCTCCCTGGGCAGCCTGTCCCAGGGCTCTGTCACCCTCACTGGGAAAAAGTTCTTCCGCATGTTGGTGCGGAACTTCCTGTGCTCCAACTTGCAGCCATTGCCCCTTGTCCTGTCCCCACAGACCACTGAAAAGGGGCTGGCCAATTCCCCCTGCATCCCATGTCTAAGATATTTATAAACACTAATTAGGTCCCCCCTAAGTCTTCTTTTTTCCAGGCTGAACAGACCCAGCTCAATCAGCCTGTCCTCATAGGGGAGATGTTCCAGACCCTTAACCAACTTTGTCGCCCTTCTCTGGACTCTCTCCAGGAGGTCCCTGTCTTTTTTATACCAGGGAGCCCAGAACTGGACACAGTACTCCAGGTGGGGCCTGACCAACGCAGAGTAGAGGGGGAGGATCACTTCCTTTGACCTGCTGGACACACTCTTCCTGACGGATCCCAGGATCCCATTGGCTCTCTTGGCCACCAGTGCACACTGCTGGCTCATGGCCAACCTGTCATCAACCAGGACCCCCAGGTCCTTCTCCACAGAGCTCTTTTCCAACAGGTCATCCCCCAGCCTGTACTGATACAGACGGTTATTCCTCCCCAGGTGCAAGACTTTACACTTGCTCTTGTTGAATTTCATTAGGTTTCTCCCTGCCCAGCTCTCCAGCCTGTCCAGGTCTCTCTGGATGGCAGCGCAGTGTTCCTGCGTGGAACAGGAGTTCCTGTTCCTAAAGAACAACTTGCAAAAGTTTTGTATGCAATCTTGAAAGGGCTTTTTGCTAACTGTTCTCAAAGTAGTTTATTTTTGACCTTGAGCTAAGCATTTCAGCTAGAACTAGAGATGCTAGGCATATAGGGTCAAGAGACAAGGCTGTTTGCCAGTCAGAGCCCACAGCACCCTGCAAAGGTTAGCCTGAATTCAAACCGTTTTCTCAACTCTCACTTTTGTTTTGCACAGCAGAGAAGCAGATCATGAAGCAGACTCCACTTTAACTTCACCACCGCTCTCTCAAAATCATTTGGATTTCCAAAAACTTTAGCTGTGGAATCAATTATTTGCATGCAAAACTTGTGGTTCTACCTGAGAAACATACAGCCCAGAACATATAGAAAAATGTTTACCGACCTGACAAAAGGCTTATTTAAACAGTTAATGGTTATGCATCTTTTATCATAATTCCTTTTGTCATCTATCTCCTTCACAGCCACGTTTCCAGGGTCACCTCCAAAGTTCAGTTTACGGCTGATCCTACAAAACCTACTATCTGCACACTACTGTAAAAACTAGAATATGCCATCTACTGGCAGTCTAGTAAATTGGAAGCTCATCCATCACTACTTTAAACATTTTAAATTTATCTGTATTCAATTAAATGCAAAATCCAGCTAAATCCTTCAGATTGCATCTTAATATATAGCCATGCTACAGATCGCAAGATACCCAACATCAAAGCAGAAAGCAAACTTTCTGAACCTTAGCCCAACAGGTTTTCCTTCTCTTCCTCTGCTGTTATTTTATGGGAGGTAATAAACAATCCCCTATGCTCTATTTAGTCCAGAGGTTTCTAGAACAAAGAACAGCCGTGTAGCGCCTTCAGAGTAACATGGAATAATTGCAGAGTTTGCCAGATTTTGTAGAGCCAAAGAGCTGAAACATATGTAACTTATGTTTTAACAGAATAGCACCCATGTTTCAGTAACCGTGCTGTTCCCGATTCACTTTAACACACACATGTTGCTTAACACCTTCAGCCAATTGTTCAAGGGACGTTTCCAAAACTGCATTTTGGGGTTTGTCGGCAATACGGATAGTTTCTGCCTCTACAACTGGTTAACATAGGCTTGGGGGGGAAGTTAGATCCAGAGAACAGACACTTTGCACATCTGAACCTGCTGTTACATGAGCACACGGGTACTGGTGGAGGGTGTAAACGGAGCACCTTTAACCCTGGTAGGCACGCAAACCTCACGGGCTGAAGCCACAAGCCCACCGCTGCGCAGACAGCAGGCCGTAGGCGACCTTCCTCCACACCGCATGCATTACCTGAAGCCGTGAGTTCATGAGCATAAACTCCTGCTGAGCTTTCAGGCTGTCGTTCACGGATTTCGAGAAGACGAACCCCATCGTGCCCTAGGGCGCAGAAGCAACGAGGCAAGTTAGCTGAGGCCGGCACGGCGGGAAACGCGGGCGGTACCCCGGGCGGCTCTCCTTGGACTCGCCCGCTCCCGGGAGGAGCCTGCCCCGGGACGAGGGCTGCGGGTAGGCCGTGGGAGACCAGGGCCTTCCGCGCACGCCTCGGCTGCGCGGGCCGCCCCTGCAGGCTCGGCGGACGGGCGCCACTTGCGCCCGCCTCCCTGCGAGCGGGGAACCTCAGCCGCGCTCAAGGCGGAGGCCACCGGCCCTCGCGGCCCCACCTCACCTCCGGGAAACGCGCCGACCGACCGCGAGCAGAAGGCGACTGCGATCAGCGCCGCAGCTAAGCGACCAGCCACTCCACCCGTGCCGCCTGCGCCGGCGATAGGCCGGGCGTGGCTTAAAGGTCCGGCGCCGGGCTTCCCAGCTGGGCTGCCCGTTCGAGCCGCCGGCTGCGTCTTGCCCCCCACCTCCTGGCCTCTCGGCTGCCGGCCGCGACCTCTGTGCTCCGCGACCTCGCAGGGCGGGAAGGCGACGAGGGGCGGAGCTCGCGAGCGCTGCCTGAGAGCAGCAGCCACCCGCCATTTCCAACGTCTGCGGGGAAGCGGCGGCGCCGGCGTGTGAGCGCGCCGTTTGTTTCAATCGCAACAGGAACGCTCTGCCCTCTTTTAGTTTTCTTTTAATCCGATTTCGGGGAAGCATCATAAATCCTCCACTCGTCTGAAAAAACGCGGTTTCGTTCAAGTGAGTCTGGGCCCGCGTATGTTTTTAACCAAGGACTATGGTGGCATTGAAACGGCGTCACTGTAGCGGGCCGCTCCGGAGCCTGAACGCATGAAGGAGCGATCGGTTTCGTGCCGGTTCTTTCAGCCTGGCTATTAGAGAACGCACTGGCTGGGGAATGCCAGCCCTGCAGTGGGCTGCATGTCGGTTTTCTTTTCTTTTTTTTTCTTTTTTTTTTGCTTTTGCTATAGAAACTCTCCCCAGAAACTTCCAGGAGCTCTTCTCCACTTTAAATGTATACACGGGCGCTGGCAAGTTGACAACTTGGGCCTGACCCAGTAAGATTTTAAGTAAAAATTAGCAAAGAAAGGAGTGAAATACATTTGACACTTTGGCTTCTTGTCTTAACTCTGCCTTTCATCGCATGTCAGAATGGTTTCATGGCATCATCACCTACAATTAAAGGCTGGCTTTGAAATCCAAAGGAATTTTATAATTAAACAAGTGCTGAGATAAAAATTATGCCCTGCCAGTGGCTTTTTTAACAGTCATACAAATACTGCATTGGATTCCTTGGATTCTTTTGGCACTGAATACTTACTAAAGATGCCAACACCATGAAAACATGCAGCACCTCAAAAGCTACCTCATATCAGAATTTGACATTTCACCGCAAGAATTAATCTTTTTCCAGGAAGAGTCTTTTATTTCAAAATTCAGGTGTAATGTGTGCCATTTTTTGCTCACGTCCTGACCTGCAAATAATTATTCTTGTTAGTATTAATTAATTCTCTGAATGCACACTTCTTCATAGGTTGTGGTTTATGAAAAAAACGCCTGAGAAGTGTCATCATTTAACTCAGCGCTAAACCAGACATCCGTTTGCTCACTTCACCCCACAGTGGGATGACAGAGAGAATAGGAAAAGGTGAAACTTGTGGGTTGAGGTAAATACAGCTTAATAAAACAGAAAAGGAAAAGAATAACAATTGTAATAACAATAGAATACAAAACCCAAGTGAGTCACAGCACAGATTCTCAGCACGTGAATCCAATGCTCAGCTATTAACTGAACCAAACCACCTCCCAGCCAAGCCCCCAGGTATTTACAAACCATGACGTCATATGGTATGGAATATCTCTTTGGCCCCCTCCCACCTTCTTGGGTGGCCCCCATCTTCTCACTGTCAGGCCAGTATGAGACACTGAAAAGTCCTTCACTGCTTGGCAACAACTAAAACCATCAGTGTGTTATTAAAATGATTCTCTTACTAAATCCAAACCACAGCACTACACCAGCTGCTAGGAAGAAAACCAACTATCCCAGCTGAAGTGAGGACAGATGACTGTTACCTTCCCGCTTTTTCTTCCTTCCCCTTTTCTAATAGCACATCAAAAATAAAAAAGGGGAAAAAAATTGTGGAAAATTACTTAGCACTTTTACTACAAGTCTTTCCAAGAACTTGATTTTGTTGTGGTGATATTTTGAAAATACCTGTGACTTTTAAAAGTTATTATATCTCTTGCCCACACATAGTTTGTATGGAGCTACAAACTTTAAAGTAGAATGTATTTTCAGCTCCAGAGGTTTGACGGACTTCTCTATATCAAACTCACTGTAAATTTACAGTTGATTCAACTGCAAGCATGAAGGCCTGTGACCTATGATTCTGCATACACCTTTGAAAGTGAGGGGTTTGCCCACACTTAATAGCTTTACTGAAGGCATTGTATTGCTCACTTAAATAAAAAATCCTGCATAACTCTCAATTCATCTAAAATGACTAGCTGCCCATCACAAGAAAGATCATTGAAAACCCCTGTTTAGCAAACTTCTTTGGGTTTTAATAGGTGCATAAGATTGTGCCTAGAATCAAATCATTCCCTGTCATAAAGATACAGTGATTGACGGCAACAGCCAAGGGAGGGAGAAAGAGGGAAGCTGGCTCACAAAATTATGAGCTGGTGCAGAGAACTAGAGGATGCATTGGCCTACAGGTACTTAGTTCTGATTGCCTGCAATCCAGGAAGGTAGCAAGGTTTTGTGTGAGGATACATAGCAATCTGTTAGATACAGGAGTGATGGGTGGTTGTGTAAAATGTTATAGAAAGTGGAGGTTAGCATAGTTACGGGGACAGAAAAGATTAATAAGTGGTGTACTGAGAGGGGTGGAGGGAGAAATTCTGTAAGGAAGGATCAGAGAGTGGGAAGGTAGAGAATAGAAAGAAAAATGTAACTACGAAATTATGCACTGCTGGTGACAGAGCTTTCCGCCCGTGAGGAAAAGAATCCATCCTCCAAATGCGCTGGAGTAATGGCTTGTGTGACGACGGGCACGAAAGCATCACTCAGCTCCCCGAAATCTTGCCTGCAGCTGCTGCAGCAGAGATCAGGGGAGACATTTCTTGCTATGCTCCGGGTTCACGCAAGGTGGCAGTACTGCACTGGCACCCAGTGACAGGCATGTCTAACCAGGCTTCATCGGAGAAAATCGTGATTGATGGGACTTCTCATCGGTATATTTTAGAAAATGTAATTTTCCTTCAAAGCAGGTCATCAAAGATCTCACCCGTGCCCATTCACCGAGCCATCTGCAGAGAAGCAAACCATTTTGGTCTGTGCAAATTTCTTCTTTTCTTGAGCAGAAAGAAACTTGTGGATGCAGCAGATCTCTGTACTGCAGCTCTGGTAGACAGACAAACCTCTGTACTGCAGAGGTCTGGTTTTTGGGTTAACATGATGAGATGGAAGATTTCAGTAATGTAAGATTAGAGAACAGGGCGAGGGGGGGCAATCTGGGTGATTATTAGGGAAATGGGACTAGTTTTTGATGAAAGGATTTAAGAAGTAGTGGGGAGAATGAAGGCTAGTTTCACATAGGACATAAAGGGCCACTTTGGTTTCTGCATGTAGAGGGGATGCAGGTGTGACTTACACCAGACTGCAGACACAGGGGAGGAGCCCACCTGCAGCAAGGGGTGCAGCTCTTGCCTCTCCTTGCTGCTACCTGCTTGCTGCTCCAGCCACAAGCGGATTTCACGGATACTGTGAATATGCATGGCACCACGCTGGGCAACAATGACTGTCCTGTTCCAGTTCCCGTGCCCCCAGCCACGTTGCTGGTCATTTAGGTGGCTGTCACAGGAAATCAGGAATACCTCTGAAGAGTCACAATCAAATCCGGAATCTCTGTCCTGCTTGGCTGATTGATACCTCTTACCCCTCCATCAGTGTCTTGCTACCACCATGTTTCAAATGCATAATGAAGAACAAGGGCTGGGTTAAGTGGTGCTGCCAAGTCTATTTCAGTACAGTGCCTTCATCATCATGTGATGACACAATATTGGCTGTTGTGTCATGTTGTCCTGCAGAATATAAATCCTGTATATTCTCCAGTGAAAAACACAGGCTTAGACACAGGCCTAAGTACTCCAGGCAATGTCCTGTTGACCATCAATCTGTCAGATCATGTTTTGGAGTCCACAGGAAAAAAAATCAGGCAACTTAACATATCGCATGGTACTGCTGGATGGTTGGCATTTTTGAGGTCAGGCAGTGTTCCATTGGTCCTGAAAGCTACAGGGAAAGGAGGCTACATCTCTATCAGTCTGCCTGATTGTTTCCATTGAACTGGAAATGTTATCTACAAAATTAAAGGCAAAAATCTATCAACATTTTACTAAATGGAACAGCAAATACTTGTTTAATTCATCACTTTAAAGTCTGTGACAAGCTGTGGGTTGACACATCAGGGTTGGAGGGACAGGGTGTTAGTGTGGGCCTTTAACATTTTGCCCTGGGGCATGCTAGGGACAATGCTGCACTATCAAAGTCTTACAGAGATGAGCCAGGGGCTTCTGAGGTGGTCACAGGGAAACACCTGTGAAAACTCCTCAAGGGATGTTCCTCTAGGAAGGTGATGAAGCCAGCAGCCCAGCTGAAGTGCCTTGACACAAACACAGGCAGCACGGGCAATAAACAGAAGTTGGAAGCTACCATGCTGCTGGAAAGCTATGACCTTGTGGCTGTTCCTGAAACTTGGTGGGAGGAATCCTATGCCTGGAGGGTGGCTATCAATGGCTACAAGCT